>JALIZH010008125.1:0-54178 GCA_030522465.1 Rhipicephalus appendiculatus | reverse complement strand
TGTGAATGCAACCAAAAGGTCTTCTTAAACAGGAATAGCAAAACAAAGAAATGAAAAGGAACCTGTTGAACTTACCGTGTGTATTACGATTGTAGCCCAGTAGGCTGAACACATTGTTCTCCATTGTTTGTGCAGAGGCCAAGAAGGAAGAGAAGAAGGAGGAGTCTGAAGAGGAGGATGATGACATGGGATTCGGTGAGTGCTGCTTATCTGGGCCCGGTTAATAGTACTGGCAGCTTGATTACAGAGCGGCATTGTAATCCAGTCGCATAGTGGGTAGGAGTTGTGCTACAGAAGCAGTGATGTATGCCACAGCACGTTACTGTGTTTGTACTGAAAGGGCTGCATGTGTTCTGTCGCAGCCAGGCAGCATGCAGTTTGTTGGGTGCCTTCACTTTGTTAGGGTTTCATCCCGCGAGAGATTTGTTGGGGCACACTTGATACCTTTGGTAGCACATAAGGGTTTATTGGTCGGGTACCAGCTCATAAAAAAGTGCTATGCATTGACACGTGGCGAAAGAAGTGTTCCACACTTGTCACTATGGCTACTAGTGGCACTGATCAGCAGTCCCAGCATTTCACGCGCAGAAATACCCAGTAAAATTGGACGGGAGCACAACTGCTGTTGTAATTTATTGGTAGGGCATCAAACATGTAATCCGAAGGTTGTAGGTTCAGTCCTTACTGGTAGCAAAAAGAAATGTCTCGAGCTGCGAGAACATAACGTAAATGTGGGTCAGAATTCTCTGTAGCTATCACGAACGTAACCAGAAATAAGATTCGAGTGATGCTGACCATTTTAGAAAGTGCATAGCTTATGTAGGTGCTGTGTGGTGAATTGCACACTGGTATTTTATCTTTCTCTCATACTATAAAACTGACCACTCATTTTGTTTGAGTCCTTGTCACCAGCACAGGATTCATTGTCAGGGCCGCATTGAGGACTGTGCCAAGGAAGGAAAAGTGTTCAGTCGTCTTGTCTGAAAATGTTCCTTAGGCTTTCTAGGACGCAGTTTGACATGCTTGCTTGTCTCCCGATGTTCGCCACACCAGAGTGCTTGTGTTTGCAAAGCCTGCTGGAGCCAGAGGGAGACTACAGTAGTCGGTGGCCAGGAAGCAGGCTGGCTTAGTACTTGTAGTCAGTCTGTGCCGTCAATGCCACCAACAAGATTTTGATTTACTGGAGTGCTGGCCATACATACACGTTAAATGGATCAGCGGAGCCATTTTTTGAGCTGGTGGAGTATTTCCAGTGTGCTTGATATATTTCCATCGTGCTTGAATTGGCTAAAAAAAAAAAGCAAGTCGATATGTAATTTTTTACCTTGATCCTTCCAAGGTATTAGCTGGTAGTTCGACAGTTATCTAGCTGAGGATATTCTTGATTTGGAATGTGCAACTCAATAAAACAATACAGAAATTTCATGTGCTGGTCAGTCACTTAGTCTAAGTAATTAGTGAAGCTCTAATTAAATAAACAGGTCATTTCTGTTGCAACTTTGTTGCATGGTGCGGTGCTGACTGGCAGTTGTGTTTGTTTCTTGCCCAGGTCTCTTTGACTGAAGAGGCAGGTCCTGTGGAGCCGTTCGTACCTGTGAATAAAGCTGGCGTTTTACCAGCAGTGCTGGTGACTGACTTTGGCGTTTTGACTGTTTAGTTCTCCCACAAACACCTGATGCATGTTGCAGGAGCGTGATAGCTGCTCCAGTCACGTCACTGATGTTGCCTGAATGGTAACCCCACTTAGTGCATGCCTGATACAAGCAAGAAACCTCTACCATAATCTGGTGCATGCCTTGGAAGTATCACGTGTTGCATTTTTATTTTTTTATTGTACTTTCATAATGGAAAGTCTTTGGTAATGTGCTGATCCAGACTAGGAAGAAATGCTAACAAAGATATTTTCATTTCTCGGTGATTGCAAGAAAAAAAACGAAAAGCCTGTATGTAGGGTTTGCTAAGTTGAAAGAGGCATGCTTTGCGTGTTTTCATCGTGTAGCCAGCAGGACAAATTATTTGGGTATGTAACACTCATTGTAATTGAAATAGCGCAGAATTGCAGGTGGGAATATTGTGCTCCAAGACAACTGCAAACGGAAGCCTGAATGAGTATGACGTGCATGGAGTGAAAATAAACATTGAGCTTTAGTGGATGGCAAAAGAAACTCTCTGATCAGTCCTGAACAAGATTAAATGTGCACATGGTAGCTACAGCTTTTTTTTATCCTGTATGCTTGCTGCCAGCTTCAAGGAAATTAATGCTCAATAAACTGCAATGTGTACTACTTTTAAAGCTCTGCTAACGGTCCAAGAAGGACTTGCTAGGTAAATGATGCCACACGCAAATGTGTGGTGCTACATGGGTTCTGCTTGTGCATTCATGCCGTCCTGATGGCTAAAACATCAAAACTAAGGATGGGCGAGTAGTAAGTTGGAGGTTCGAAATGAATAGTGATTTGGTCGAATAATTTAGAATCGTTTAGTATATATTGCATATTACTAAGAAAAATTAGCACTTTTCTCATGACCCAGCTAACTTTTGCTAACTTTTTTTGGTTCAAAGTGAAGTGGAAGCAACACCAAGTCTTAAAATAACATAGCTGAGCAAGTTAGTTTGTAAGTATTCATTATAAAAGACTGGGAGTGCAAACATGGACACACAACAGGAGCCAAACACTGCCTTGACTTCTTGCGTCTGTGTTTGCACACTGAATAGTAGCAAGATTTGTATAACAGTAGGATGCAAGTTATAACTGGCACAATATGTTGAGTTTTAAAAATTACTGTACGCAGCGCATAGAAGGCAACACGCCTTTTAACTAAAAAAAGTAGTTAATTGAAGTGAAGGTCATATGTTCCTTGGAAGTGTGGCTTCGCGGCAGTGCAAACTTTTTTTTTTTTTTGTATGGGGGGTTTCACGGCATAGCACTCCTACGCTGCAGTGAAACCACATATTCGCTCATTTCGAATACATGGAAATTTCGAATAATTCAAATTCGTGCATAAGCGAATTCGAATACCGTAATATTCGTTAAAATACTCGAAGCGCCTGAATATTAGTCCATCCTTAATCATTACTCGTGAAAGATTGTGGAACAAGCAAGTGCAACGAGAGGCTTTTTCACGCATGAGTTGAATATTTCACACAGTCACTTTGCGATATATTGTCTTTCTAACATGCTGATGTGCTGGTGCAAGGAAAAACTTAGGTAGTGTCCATATATTATATGTTACAACTGTACCGGGTATTGTTTATTGGGTTCCTGGGATACAGCCTTCCTGCAATATCCAACACTTGCAAAACGGACCTGCGTACGATCCAAAGCACTCAAGCCCAGGCTCTTAGGATATGCCTTCGTGTACCACGCTCCGCATCAACAGCTGAAACCATCACCACTGCTCAGGACTACTCAATCATGACGCACTTTGAGACCATGCGTACTTACCTCAGGCAATATGCCAGGAACCCCTTCCCACCACCTGGCAAGTCTCGCTGCTGAAAGGCCCTGTACGCCATTTAGTACAACTGTCTGCCCATCGCGCATCGTTTACAGCAGGGTGTGTGCCTGCGGAGAAGCCTGTGTTTCCTCCGTGGTGCTTGTACCTTCCACAAGGACGTCTCGCAATTCTAGGACTGCCGAAGAAATCAGCTTTACCTTCACCAGCACCAAAACAATTGAGCCTTCTTTTCTTGCACGAAACCTACAGTAACCAAGTGCAGATTTACACCGACGGATCGACCACGGTGTCCAGTTCTGGCGGTGCGGTGGTAATAACAGCCCGAGAAATAACACTACGACTCAAAATATATCATGTAACTACATCTACGGCGGCAGAACGTACGGCTCTGCGTTGTGCCCTTGAGTACATCGGTTCTGCGAGACCAAGCAAATGGGCCGCTTTCTCCGACTCAAAACCGGCGTTACAGTGCGTGCGGTCAGCTCTCCGACGCGGATGGCACGAACAGCTTACGTACGAAATTCTGAGGATTCATCACCGTGTCAAAGAACAAACGAACAAAAAAAATGCGCCCACCTCCCCGAAGGGGAATCGTGAGGAAATGCGAATGCATTTCGCGCGCGCTTCACTCCATTTATATATGGTGGTTGTGGTTCGAAGAAGGAAAAGGCGCCTGATTTCTGCAGCCCGGTCGGGAGCAAGGCGCAGCACCCTTTTTTTTTTTTGCTTTTTTCTTGTTTTTTTTAATTGTTTTTATTTATTTAAAATTTTTTTTTTCATGTATAGCTCCGCCGCAGTCCGCTTTTAGTTAACCCGCACGCTGCGAATTTTTATTGTTCAAAAACGCACAGGAGAAATCTCCCACCGGCACCACCTTGGAGGTCAAGATTCATTGCCATATATACGGGGTGGCCAGTGAATGGTTGTGCAGCGCGAGCAGTCGGTTTTTTCAACCAAGAAACTCGCTAGCAGACGCTGCCTGTGTCGGCGTCGCGAGGCGAGAGAGGGAGAGGGGAGAGCGTAGGAGAGAGAGAGGGGGGCGCGCATGCGCAGTGGGAGTGTGGACGCTGCGGGCAGAGATGCCTAGAGAAGAGAGGGGGGGAGCGTAGGAGAGGAGAAGAGAGGTGGGACGCGCATGCGCAGTGGGGAGTGTGGACGGCGCGGGCAGGGATGCCTAGAGGAGAGAGGGGGGGAGCGTAGCAGGGGAGAGAGGAGGGGAGGCGCATGCGCAGTGAGGGTGTGGTTGCCGCGGGGAGGGATGCCTAGAGGATAGAGAGGGGAAAGAGGAGGTTTTTTATTTTTATTTTTTTTTGAAAGGGTTTGCGCATGCGCAGTAAGGGTGGTTACGACGCACACCACCACCACCACCATCGGATTAAGCTTCGCCATAAGATGCTTCACATCTAACACCTGCCGGCGCGCACACCTCCTCAACCTATCCTCCTCCTCCTCCGCGGACAACGCCAACGCCGCACAACGCCAACGCCGGATGCCTGACATAGCCCGACTATGAAATGCATTCGCATTTAAAAAAGGCCTCGAGGTTGACTTTCAGTGGCTCACAGAGTTGTATACGCGCACAAATAGCTAATCGTCGTTATGCTGCAATTGAAAATATTTATTATACTCATATATATGAATCCATCTCGCCAGCTGTTACAGTAGCCGCTGCTAATGTGAGCGGCGGGCAGCCTACTTGAATTACGTTTAGAAGGAGACGCTCTCCGGCTATTCCAAAAAGTTTTAGGTATTGTTCAGCACATGAATGCGCTGTTCAGTGTGCATATGTCATAATAAATACCACGACATTTCGCAGATTCGTGACGTCGTGTAACAAGCAGGAGATTGTATGGCACGCAGAAAATTTTTACGGATGCCGAGAAACCACTGGCCAACAATATGCCATATTTAAAGTAGTTCGTTCTCTTATTTTTTACGTGGTCGTGCATAAGTGGTCATTACGCAATGGATCATTTTCGAGTCATTTGTAGCCTCGCGTAACGAGCAGGTGCTGTGTGCATGATCCAGAATGTTTCGACCAATCATAAACAGCTAACGACCATTGCGGAGGAAAGCAACGAGGGATAGTTTAACGTTAAAATGGCACACATTTCTTTGAAGGAAAATTTTGGTTACACCGTTTGTATTGGCGTATTTATGGAGGTTCCGGAGGGCCCCTTCATAAATGTTGTAAATACATATATACGATGAGTGTAAACAATGTACTACGTCCCTAACACGACAAATTATTCATTTCTTCAAAGAAAAGGGTTGACAAATTGACAATAAGAGTAATATAATAATATAATAATGTTAATAAGCACGCGCTAGAAACACTGTTCGGACTATTAGCAAGCAAGGCAAATTATAACCTACACAAGCCTGAATATACGCAAGAAAGTGTAGTACTTATTATGAAAAAGTATAACGCAGTCATTCATTTAAAAAAACAAAACAAAGAAAACATGTGCGATCCGTCCGTCACAGGAATCAATATAGCACGAAAGTAAAACGCGCCCTCACAGAGGTAATTGAATGTTTACTGTACATTGATATAGGAGGGCTGCACAATGTATATTTTGGTGTTTGACAGCCATAGCACCGTTTAACGTGGATGCACCCTCGTTGACACTTGGTGGTACATCTCCATTCCGACGACTAACGTCCGTGGTCAATGATTAAATAAACCATTGTGATAGCTGGAGATGTTAACGGTTAGAGCGCAATCAGAGAAAGAGGCATGATAGCCAGAAAACCGTCACATGTTGGATGCAGAAATTAGGCTATGGTCGCCATCCCGCGGCATGTTAAGTGTGATTGAACACCACGGTCGGACTAGAGGGAAACGCTAAGCGCGTCCTGTCGCCCCTTTAGCCCGGCCGCCATTGTTCTCGGGGCGAGCGTAAGCGAGGAACGCAGTTATCACATCCAGCTGAGGCAGGGGTGCGTCGCAGAGCTATTTCTGGTTTGAATGGACGCTATGAGCAAGACGAACGCTTGGGCTATAGTCGCCACCTCGCGGTGTGTTAAGGCGTTGACAAAATTGCACTACTATTGAAAACGTGCCGAATGTGACGGACGCGTAGCAACACGCATTGAAGGCGCTAATTGTGGAGGCCATAGTAATGATGAATTGGTTTACTTTACCGCTCCAAAAGAGCGACACCACCCCGCTGACCAAGGCCACTGCAAGAGGAAAGCGTGAGATATAAAAGGCGCGTTTGTAAAGCCGTTAGAGTCTGTGACCATGGCGCAGTGGATAGCGTGATCGTAATTTTGGCAGCAGTGGTCGTGGCAGAATCTGCAACGCGCCTGACAAACCTCTCCTGTATTCGCAAGATCACCCTTATGCTACACTTCTGCATGCGCTTCCCGGCGACGTAGCAGAAACAGTACGTGCTATCGCCTGCATCATCGATCATCTTCGACGTCATCGCCTCCTCTCCTGCCCATCATCCAGTGTCGACTGCATAAGATAAAGATTCCCGTGGCGCCCATCATTTTGGCAGCAGTGGTCGTGGCAGAATCTGCAACGCGCCTGACAAGCGTCTCCTGTATTCGCAGGTTCGTTTCATTTGTACTCTCGTTTACTTTGTTTTATTGCTGCCGCGCCACTTGCTGCCCCTTTGAGTGCGCTGTTTTCACGATGCCAGCTAACACAGGTCTTGCCAAAGATGTTGATGCATTGCGCAAAGAAGTTGCGTAATAGCCTCTCCCTTTTCGATGATCTCTTTGAAACCATGAAACAAAAACAGGAATATCTTCAGAAAGAAAACAAGGACCTTCAACAAAAAAATGAGGTGCTGAGTCAACGTGTTGCTGACCTAGAGCAATATTCCCGACCGAATAATGTTGAAATCAAGGGTGTGCCCACTACAAAGGGTGAGGACTGTATCGCAGTTCTTCGGCGCATCGGCGAAAGTGTTGGTTGTGCTATCACTTCCGCTGACATTGATGTTGTTCACCGGGTGCCAACTAAAAACGGACCGAATGAAAAAAACATGATTGCCAGGTTCCACTCGCGTGTGAAAAAAGCCGAGTTTGCAAGCAAGGCTAAGAAAGCTCGTCTTACAACAGGCGCCATCGGTTTCAGTGCACGTCAGGAAAGACGAGTGTTTGTGAATGACCATTTGACCGCTGAAAACAAGCGCCTGTTTGCTCAAGCACTCTCGCTAAAGAAAGAAAAAAAGTGGCAATTCTTGTGGGTTGATAATTGCCAGATCAAGGCCAGAAAGGAGCCTGACAGCCGTGTTTTTCGCATTTCCAAGCTCAGCGATCTTTCAGTTTTTTGGTAACTTATTCTGATAGCGCACATTTTAATCATGGCTTTCTACTCCTTTCAACAAACAATGGAACTGTTGCACAGTTTCGCGAAGTCTCACCTTTCGCTTGTTCATTTCAACACGCGTAGTTAACCAAACCATTTTGACGATCTTATCAACTTCATGACGCTGATTAATCATAGTTTTTCGGTCATCTTCTTTTTCGGAAACTTGGCTGTCATCATCAGATGACGTACTGTTTGTACCACCAGGTTACCACGCCGAGTTCGCTCACCGCCCTAACAGCCGGCATGGCGGTTCTGCCATTATGGTACGCAATACCATGACGTACACCCGTCGCTATGACTTGGCCCTTTCCACTGATAACTGCGAATCTGTATGGCTAGAGTTTGATGGCTCTTCTTTTCTTGGTAAAAATATATTCCTGGGATGCATTTATCGTTCGCCATCCTCACCCTACCACCAATTCTGCTCTGCCCTTGATGAAACGCTAAGTCGAATTAACAACGAACACAAGAACATAATCATCATGGGCGACATTAATATAAACATTGCTGATATTGCTGAAAGTTCGTGCTCAGAGAGAGAGAGAGATAATTTATTGGAAGGCAGAGAGGTCGGCCTGAGCTAGTGCGCTCTAGCCTGCTACTCTGCACCGGGGATAAGGGAGAGGGGAGAAAAGAGTGATGAGGGGTGATGATGGGGAGAGAAGGAAGTTGTGCGTGAATACAAAACCACGTAACATAATGGTTTCGCTAAAGCATGCTGTCCAGTCCTGTAGTCTTGAGAAAATCTATCACAGCCGTGATAGCAGTTGCTGACTTCGCTTGGTCGCACATTGCCGATAAAATTGCAGTCTCACTTAGCGTTGCCACACCGATGCCTGTCAACGTCGAAGCAAGCGCATTCCGTTGAGACACGTATAAAGGGCAGTCGCACAACAGATGTGTAAAAGTCTCATCTACGCGGCAGTGCTCACAGTGCGGGCTGTCCACACGGCCGATAAGGTACGCGTAGCGTCTAGTGAAGGCGACGCCCAGTCGAATCCTGTGTAGCAAACTGGCGTGGCTTCGGTTTATTTTAGCCGGGAGGCGAAAAGTCATGCGAGGGTCTGTTTCCCGCCGACGCCTGTTCCGATGATCTGGGTTAGACCAGTAAGTTGTTGTGCCCTCTCGCATAAGGGATATCATCAAAGCGTTCACGTCACCTCGCGAGTGTGGTATTTGTACGTGAACGGCGCCGTTATCCACAGCGGCTTTTGCTGCAGCATCAGCTAGCTCGTTGCCTGCCAATCCACAGTGTGCAGGTATCCATTGGAAGGTAATTGTGTGACCATTTCGTTGATTGAGATCGAATGCCTGTATGATTTCGTATGCCAATACGTAATACTGTCCTCTTCTTGAGCAAGAATGAAGGGCTTGCAATGCGGATTTCGCATCAGAAAGTATTGTCCATTTGTGAGGAGTTTGGTGGGACACAAATCGAACAGCTTCCCGTATAGCAACTAGTTCTGCTGCTGTTGAAGACGACTTGTGGTCTAACTTGCGTTGTTGGGTGATATCTAGTTGAGGGATCACAAACGCTGCAGTCGAGACGCGCGCAGTCACAGACCCATCAGTGTATATGTGTACAGCATCGTTGTATCGTTCTGTCAAGTATGCCAAGGTGAGTTGTTTGAGTCCCGCACAAGGAACACGCGATTTCTTCGAAATCCCAGGTATTTGGAGGCACACCAGTGGTTTACGCAGTGTCCACAGCGGCACTTCAGGGATGACGGTTGGTGCGAAGCCTACAGGAATGATATGCCTATGAGTGTTGAGGCATTCTGGAGTAGGCGCAGCCTGGTCAGGGTTGTCTGTAGTGTAGACAAGGGGTGGTATGCATGCCTTGTCAGCAGTCGAAGGTGCACTCGAAGGGGCTCGCAAGACACGTAAACCTCTATAGGGTAGGTTCGTGACTCTTCTATGGTACCTGACGTTGTTGTGCATCGCGGGAGACCGAGGCATGTCCGGAGCGCTCGCGCTTGAAGGCTTTTCAACGTACGAATGCATGTTGCACGCATACGTGAAAGCACAGGTGAGCTGTAGCGTAGGTATCCCACAAACAATGCCTGGTATAACTGCAGAAGGCTTTTCTCAGCGGGGCCCCATCTTAGTCCAGCTACAACACGAAGGACGTCTACAAAGCTGAGTAATTTGGTTCGTAGCGCCGTGACGTGCTTCGACCAAGATAGGTTGCGGTCAATAACGACGCCCAAATATCTGTAATGAGTGACAGCAGGAATCACTGCTCCGTCTGCGAATATCGGGTACCGCGTCATTGATTTCTTTGTAAACATCAATGCAGCACATTTGCCTGTTGAGAGATGCAGGCCTTGGCGGCGCAAGTACTTTGATGTTATTGATGTCGCGTGTTGAAGTCTTGCTCGCAGTTGCGGACGCGTTGCGCCAGATGCCCATATGCATATGTCGTCCGCGTAGGCGCTGATTTTGACAACGTTAGGGAGCTCTGCTGCAAGACCAATGAGCGTGATGTTAAAAAGTATGGGGCTGAGGACCGCGCCTTGTGGAACTCCACGGCTTACGTGGTGTCGGCCCGTGTCACCGTCAGGTGTCGACATGAAAATTGTTCGTCCACTAAGATAGCTGACTATCCACGCGTGAAGGCGGCCTCCTACGCCAATGTCTTCAAGCGCATCAAGAATGGCCTCATGAAGGACGTTATCATAAGCCCCTTTGATGTCCAAAAAAATTGCGCCTACTCAGAGTGCTCAGAGTATGTTAAATGCTTTCAAGGTAATGGGCTTGAGTGCTCAATTACCACTTCCACACGCAGTGTTTCTGGTGGTTCTAGCACCCTCATTGGCCACATTCTAACGAATCTCACTACAGATCATTATGCCGGTGTTGTCGACTTTCTGTTAACTGATCACTATCCCGTATTTCTTTCGGTGGATAGTCGCGTAAAACATGAACGGAAGTCTGTAAGTAAAGATGCATTTTCGAGTGACAAATTCCGTAACATTATTTCTCAGACTGATTGGACAGATGTCTTAAACGATAGTTCTGCCATTCCAGCCTTCCATAAGCTTTGTGATAAAATCGCTGATGCAATGAAAAAAATGTTCCACTAAATCATCGTATGTAAAAGGATATTCTGTTCCTAGACAGCCTTGGATGACCAATGGTCTTTTGCGCAGCATTGAAAAAAGAATAACTTGCGTAAAAAGGTAAAAATGCAGCCATTTGACATCACTTTTGCAGCGGTTTAAAAAAGTACTCCAATACACTTTGTATGTTGTTAAGGGACACAAAGCGCAGCTACTACCAGAACCGTATTCTTAAAGGAGTCCTGACACAAAAATTTTCGCCCCGCGTTTTTTTGCTGCAATGTGTTGCTGGGGGCCTGTTAGTCATAACACGGCACATCGTTTGCTGCAGCGCGCGACAGATAATTAATTACAAGCTCCTCATTACCGACACAGCCTCAGTTTCGGTTTGACAGAGCTCCAAAAATGACAAGCCGCCGGGTGCAACTATCACCACCTAGCGAGTGAAACGCTCGGTCATGGAGCACACAGAACAGTGACGCACTTCCGCGCGGTCTGCATCGTCTGCTTGCATTCGCTTGTCACCCATGCTGCGTGATGTCGTCGCCGTTATCGTCCTCGCTGTCGTCGTCGGGCTCATCGTCGTTTGATGGCGACAATTTTCTTGCGACGGGGATGGAATGAATTTACGACGGGGCGAATCACTTCAGGTTTGACCCGCTGGCGACGAGTGCTTCGTCGGGAAGCGGCAACGATACCAGCGACGACGACCACGATGAACCTCGCGTCGGCAATGTACTATGGAAAGACCCGACACATTCGTGCACAAATGTTCTGCAGGGCAATTCATTTAGCCAAAGTACGTTCCCTTTTTCTACGTTCAATATCCGATTGAATCACTTGATAACATTGTGATGCCCTTCAAGTTGTTGGTGCCGAAGAAAGCTAGGTAACACCAGAGCACCAGACGTGAGCGATGCACAGGGTGGAGTCGGAAGACCCATGTACGCCAAGTCCGGCGCCTGTGTGGTAAAGCAATGCGCCTCGAAATGGAGCCCGCAAACGCTACTGTTCTGCACGGGGGACCACTCCTGATACTCCTGACGTCCACAAGCGCACACGAACTCGATCCACTTCTGCCGCCGAGGTTCGTCGCGGGGAAACGTATGCAGCGATACGCCTGATCCCGACTTCGACGTGCAGAAGGAAACGGCGCAGAAGGATTTCGGCATTGTGGCCTGTCACTGCAGCCCAGGAAGCACAGGGAAATCAAGAAGTCTTTGGGAGCAGGAAACGGGAAAGCTGTAGTGTCGCCAAACACAAAACTTTCAACGCGTGCGCCGCGGCAGCGCCTCCTCTTGGCCGCGGCCACACACTCGCGAGCAGCCGCCGAGCAGTCGGAGCAGTCAAGTGGCGAGCGCGCCAAAACAGAAATAGCGGCTACGACGTCATCATAACCTGTTGTACCGGGAAGTAGGGGGGTCACCTCGGGTCACCTCCGAGGGTGTCAATGCCGCCAGGTGCGGCCTAGAATGCTGGATCGCGCACGCGAACTTCAAAATTCATATAAAATACCTTCCAAGCTTTATTCGCTGTCGATATTTTGCAGATGGTACACGCATGTACACGGGAATCGATCCAGCAGGCTATCTCGGCCGCGAAATTATGTGTCAGTACCCCTTTAATAATGGAAATGACAGCCGCAAAAATTGGCAATTAATTAAGGAATTTTTAAACCAGCAAGCTTCTGAGCCGGAGATTTCAAAAGTTTTTGATGGTACTCGAGTGCTCACAAATGCCTCTGACATTGCTAATGCCTTTAACCTACATTTTTCCAAGGCCAATGTGTCTACTTCTTCTGCTGTTTCCTCTCGCCCTCGATGCTCGCATTCTTTTTATTTAAGCCCTGTTTCCTCGCACGAAATTTCTCAAGTAGTAAAGCAACTAAAATGCACGGGTGCCGGCCTAGATAACATTCATCCCTTTAGAATAAAACTCATTGCCTCAGAGATTTCCATTCCTCTGGCCCATGTAATTAACTTAATGTTTAAGAATGGTGATTTCCCTGATGAACTAAAAAAAGGTAAAGTGGTCCCAGTGTTCAGAAAAGGTGACCGCACGCTGATCAATAACTATCGTCCGATAACTATTCTTCCTTTTTTTAGTAAAGTTATCGAGAAACTGCTGGTTACTCGGCTGACAAATTATCTGAACAAGTTTAATCTTTTGACACACCGATTATTAGGGGCGAGCGTTGCCTATGAGATATTTTAATTTGGTTTTAAAGTAAAGGTGAGTGCTCATCCGAGTAGTCTGGTAAAATCGACATTTTCCGTGGTTTTACGTAGACAGAGGCTCCCCTCGTGACGTTGCAGAGGTCAAGCAAGTATGGTCGGCATCGGAGAACATTTTCGGGGTGCGCACAATACCCCGACTGGCACCCGGCGAGGACTATTGTTCGTCACCCCTCTCGCTCTGTTGTCGGGCTGCTCTCAGGGTGGTTTTGGCTGCTTGCGCCAGGAATGCTTTTCTTTTTCCTGAGGGGGGACACGCTCAACGCACCCACATCGTTTTATTCTTCACCGCCCTCGGGTCACCCTATTTGGAACCGGCACGTTCAGCGTCACCGAAGCTTGAGCGCATGTAGTCTCAGGCGCTTCCCCGCTGTGGGGCGCTAGTTTCTTATGGTATTTAGGCGGGCGTTTCGAACTGAAGCAAAATCGTCCTGAATTAACGACGCTAGCATTAATTATAAGATGCGTTAGAACATTTACGATTCAATTTCGGCATTACCAGACGCAAAGCTACAAATTACTGTAAAAAAGTCGCAAACAAAACTTTTGCTGTCAGGGGTCCTTTAAACATTCCGTCGACATAGGCCTCTTCGCCGGGGCCGTATTTGTGGATCTTTCGAAAGCGTTTGACACTATTAATCATGCCATCCTTTTTACAAAATTAGACTCCTATGGTATTTGTGGTCCGACACTAACGCTTATTCGTAATTACGTGTTGAACAGGTCTCAGCTTGTTTTAGTCGGTGATTCCTATTCTAACTCTAACACAATAAATCAAGGTGTTCCTCAAGGCTCAATACTAGGGCCTCTGCTTTTTTTATTGTATATTAATGACTTACCCAAATGTCTTAATTCATCTCGATGTACTCTATATGCCGATGACACCACTATCTTTTCCTCTGATAGCGATTTAGGAAATTTAGTTAGGGAATTAAAGAAAGACGCCGCCAATATTGTACAGTGGTGCCGTAATAATCAGCTCGTAATTAACCCACTTAAAACTACATTCATGCTATTTCACTCCCCACGTAAAACTATACCATTCGTGCCACACCTAACAATAGACGCGCATGTTATTCACCCCTCTGACGCAACCGCGTTTCTTGGTGTTACCATTGATTCTCACCTAAAGTTTGATAAGCACATTGCTGCCATCTCGTCCAAAATTTCTTTCGGTATCCGTGTTCTGATTAAAACCCGCACATACTTTCCATTGCACATTCTTCGTTCATTGTACTTCGCCTTCATTCATAGTCGCCTAACATACTGTTCTTCTCCCTGGGGAAACACTTATAGGAATTGCATTTTTACTGACCTGCTGTTGTGTTGTGTGGATTGTGGAATGACTTGTTAACTTAAATTCGCGTCTATTTCTTTTAATATGTATTACTGTTTTGCTTTCTGTACTACTGTTGCATTTCACCCTATTCGTTGAATTATGTTTCCTGTTTTTCTTGTTTTTTTTTTTTCGATTTTGCGTTTGCGATCTGATTTTCTTGAGCTTGCCACTTGCCTGCCCTGTATTAAATCTATACAATATCGCTAGGAGGTCCCCCTGACAGTGTTTACTTCGGGACCTCCTTCTGTAATACTTATGAACCATGTCACTTGTATTTTCAAGATGTTTCAATAAACTTCAAACTAACTTGTTGCTGCGGTTCGACAGGCCGTATGTTCGGTGCCCTTTCGCGGAACTTTTTTCTTTAACATCCGATCTTGTACATATTTTTCGGCGTCATTTGCGTGACGGAAATACATCACTGAAATCTTCGTGGACCTTTGCATAAAACACTTTCGTGTAAAAGTTCGGCAGATCCCATACGCTGTGGGAATCGGTTGAAGCGGCAATTATTCTATTTTCCGCTTTATATTGGTCGCTAGCTCAGGCCGCCCTTTTTATCTACCCCTAGTAGACAATACCCGGATAAACTGCCCGCTTCCGGCGGCTCTCCGTCTTTCCTTTTAAATGCGAAGCATTTCTTAGCGAACTTCGGCGACTTTGAGCGTATCTATCTAGCTATCTATCTAGCCGCCTACGACTTTATGCTCTCCTGCCCGTATCGTTAATGGGATTTATACCAAAATTGGTATAGCATAACATGAATGTATGACCAACATGAATGACTGGTCTTATCATGAAAATCATGAATAACTTGTCATGGAAAGTATGATTTACACGCCATGGCCATAGCGCAACTGAGGCCGTTTTCTTAATTTGATATATCCAAAAATTGGTACGATGCGACACTTCTGCATGACCAACATAAATGACAAGTGGTAATATGAAAATCATGACCTGCATGTCATGTACAACATGATTTACATGCCACGCTCATGGCGCGCTCACGGCCGTTTCGCTAGCTTGATATACAGCAATATTGGTATTGCGGGACGTGACTGTATAGCGAGCGTCAGTGGCAGGTGGTAACATGAAAATCTTGGCATGCATGTCATCTACGATGTCATTTACATACCACGCTCTTGGTGCGCTTGCGTCCAGTTCCCTAACTTGATATACACCAAAATTGGTATTGCGTGACGTGACTGTACGACGAACATAAATGGCAGGTCATAACATGTAAATCATGACATGCATATTATGTACAGCATGATTTGCTCCTTGATGGCTGCTTCGCATTACATCGATTCCCACAGTGCGTGGGATCTGCCGGTTTTTTTGTTTCAGCTTTTCTTTCCCTCCCTGACGAACACTATATATATATATATATATATATTATAGTGTTCCGTGAGCACTACCAGTGTTTTCAGCTGATGGCGGTACATTTCCCGTCGCCGCTCAATGTAAACAGATTTAAGCTGCATGTTTGCACAAAGCGTTTATATTGGCCTTGCATGCAACACACGGTGATTACTAGAGGTCGGATTTTTAGGCACTAAAAAAGCGCGTGTTAGGCGCCAAAAATAGGCAGGCAAAACACCATTTTAGGCTTCCAAAATCGTAAATATAGGCACAATAGATTTTTACATAAACTCAATATATTTCAAACGAAGACTTACGCAAGCTGTATTTACGACAGGAAAGCGAAAATGTTATTGTTTACGATGGCACAAAGGCACCAACGGTTGAACATAGTCACGAAATTGTTCTTTTTCCTGCACGGTTCGTAGAACATGGTTTGTCCTTTTATTCTGTCTCATGGTGGGTCAAGTGTCTACCGGGGAATCAAAACACCGTTATTGTGGTTTTCGATGGTTTGAAAGTGCCGAACTTTGTGCGTTACGGTCCAGTGTTAGTGCGGTGCTTTCTGTATCGCAAGCAGGTGGACAATTGCTATACTTGTGGAAGGCTTGGCCATCGAGCCGACGTTTGCCCAAGTCCCAACGAAACGGTGTGCAGGGGTTGTGGTGCTTCGAAGCCGGATGATCACCATCAATGTGTACCAAAATGCAAGTTGTGTGGAGATCCGCAAATAACGGCAGACAAGATCTGCAGGCAAAGGTACCAGATTCCTTATGTCGTGAGGAGAAGAAGATGGGAGAAGGCGGCAGAAGCTTCTGGAAGCAAGAGTGGTGGCGACATGGCCCGGCGCCCATCTTCGCAAGAATGCAGGGGGCGCTGCAACTGCAGGCGCTCCTGTTCCAAGGGACGCTCCCACTCCAGGGGACGCGCCCGCACCAGAGACGGATCCAAATCCCGGTCCAGTGGGCGGTCCCGTTCCAGAGGGAGCTCCCGCAACACAGCTGGATCCAGGTCCCGGTCCAAGGGGCGCTCCAGCTCCCGATGCCGAGGTGGACAGGTGTCGTTCGAGGCGAGCAGGTCTCGGTCCAGGGATCACCAACACGGGGGCCAGCCATCATGGGCCGACCGAGTCCGTCAAGGTGCAGCGGAAAAGGTAACGCGGGGTTCGCCGCCAGAGTATGATAGGGATAATGAGAGGCTAGCGCAACTCGAACGCCAAAATAAGGAAATGAGAGATACGATAGCCAGACTTATGGCCGAGATATCTGAGATTAGGAGTGGAGGAGGCCAACAGCCCGTTGAGGCCATCACGCAATCGACTCAGTCAATGGAAATTCCCGTCGTCGAGGAATGCGAGACGGAGAGGCCTGCCAAAAAGAGGGCCATAGTTAGCGAGCAGGACAAGGCCTCGTGTAGTGCTAGGTCGGAGATTTGCGAAATGCTGTCTTCACTCAGCGAGAGCATAAAACAGCTAAACGAGACGGTGTCGCACATGCAGGGCAACATGCTAGCCACGGAGGAAAGATACAATCAGAGATTTTCCAAGATAGAGTCGTTTCTGGAAAACGTCGTTGCACCCGTCGTAGATCCCAGAGCGCTGCCACTTCCGGCAACGGCTAATCCAACAGTCCAGTCACCACAGCAACACGATGGCCGCACAAACTAGTGCGTTCATAATGTGGCAATGGAATTGCAGGGGGGTTCCTTCACAAGAGGAGCCCTCTGCAGCAATTTATTCGCTCACATTCGGAGAAACCGCACGTCATAATCTTACAAGAAACACAAACCGATAACGTCATGCTACCCTGTTACCGCTCTGTCGTAAAGAAAGAAGGAAGAGGCGTTGGCACGCTGATAAACAACAAGCTGACCCACGTCGTCCACGACCTTAATATGGCTTCATGCAAAATCGAGCACGTCATGATAGAAATCATCCCTGGACCCACTAACAGAGAGAGTGTCTTTCTTCTCAACGTATACAGCAGTCCTAGGGACTTGAGACAACGCTTCAAGGCTCTCCTATCTAAGGCCGTACAGCTGTCCAGAGGGTCCCCCCTGATTATAGCGGGTGACTTTAATGCACCTTACCATACTTGGGGCTATACATACGACACTCGTAAGGGGGGAGGACTTCTGGAGGGAGGCGATGAACCAGGACCTAATGCTTGTAACAGACCCTGCGTTCCCTACCAGATGTGGTACTTCGTCCACTCGGGACACGACACCGGACCTCACCTTTGTCCGAAACGTGGTGGATGTCAAGTGGACTAACCTCAACGTGGACTTCGGCAGCGACCACTACCTCCTGGTCACTGTCCTGCGGGTTGGACAGACAAGGCAACGTAAATTCCGAGTGACTGACTGGGACAAGTTCCGCAAACTAAGAGAGGAGAGGCCTGAGGGCGAGGAGAAGCTCGACCTCGAACGCTGGACGGCGCAGATAAGAGAGGACATACAGGCTAGCACTAAGGAGGTGACCACGGACCTCCCTGTAGAAAAGATGGACAGCAGACTGGCTCATCTTCTCGAGGCCAAACAGTCCCTCTTGGCCAGGTGGAAAGGGCAGCGCCTCAATCGCAGGCTTCGCAAGAAGATTGCCGAGGTCAATAGAAGCATTGAGGAACACAGTAAGGTCCTCTCTAAACAACAATGGGACGAGATTTGCAATTCGGTAGACGGATAGATGCGGAGGGCAGGCCCTTGGAATCTCCTAAAGCACCTGTTGGACGACACCAACACCAAATCAAACCAGAGATGTACGCTGACTCGCATACTCCATGCAGCTAGGCAAAAATCATCGGGCAATCAGGTACTGGCAGAACTGGTTGGGAAGTACCTACCAATCGCCTCCGGCGCGCCACCTCCTGCCCCCGACTACGGAGGGGGGCGCTAACCCAGAACTGGACGCGGAATTTGGAAGCGAGGAGATCAGGCAGGCAATGCATGACTTAAACGGCAGGTCGGCCCCGGGTCCAGATAAGATCACGAACAAGGCTTTGAGAAACTTGGATGACAGGTTGGTGGAGTACCTGACGGATGTCGTCAACCAGGCGTGGAGGAGTGGTAGTGTCCCGAAGATGTGGACGACGGCCACCACCATCCTCATCCCCAAACCCGGCAAACCTCCCAGCCTCGACAACCTCCGGACCATCTCGCTGACCTCGTGCGTGGGTAAGGTGGCCGAACACGCCATCCTGAACAGGGTTACCAGATACCTGGAGGAACGTGACATTTACCCCCCACAACATGATAGGCTTCAGGGCGGGCCTCTCGACGCAAGACGCCATGAAGCTCATCAAAGACCAAGTCATCGAAGTAACACAAGGAACATATGAGCCATACTGGGACTGGACTTGGAGAGGGCATTCGACAACGTTTTCCACCACTTCGTGTTGAGTCAGATCTCGAGCCTTGGGCTTGGCAAGTGCTTCCACGACTACACAAAATCATTCCTGACCGACAGAGAGGCTATTCTCAAGATGGGCGACCTCGCTTCGGACCCAGTAAGGCTTGGCTTCAGAGGGACGCCACAAGGTTCAGTCTTATCCCCGACTCTCTTTAACCTCGCCATGATCGGTTTGTCTCAAAGACTCTCCGAAGTCGATGGAATTAATCATACTATCTATGCAGACGACATCACCATATGGTGTACTGGAGGCAGCGATGGACGAATAGAGGCTGTACTACAGGAAGCCATTGAGGTCACGGAGAACTACCTAAAACCGACTGGTCTTCGGTGCTCGTCGCGGAAATCGGAACTGCTTCTGTACAGGCCCAAGCGCAGGGGCCCCAAAACCGAGAGGGTGGCAGCCATTAGAGGACGTCAGCATCACTCTTAGGACAGGTGAGGGCTGCTTGATCCCCAGGGTGGACTTCCTCCCTCCGGGTTCTGGGTATGACCATCGAATCGAACGGCTCCAATAACCTGACGGTAACGAGACTCGCCAGAAAAACTGACAATGCCATCAGACTGATAAGAAGGGTTGCCAACCGGCAACAGGGACTTCGAAAAGACAACCTCGTAAGGCTGGTGCACGCCTTCGTGATCTGCCATTTTACCTACGTTGCAGCCATGCACAACTGGCAGAGGTCGGAGCGTGACAAGCTCAACACGTTAATCACGAAGGCCGTCAAGAGAGCTCTCGGGCTCCCCATGTACACAAGCTCGGACAGACTGTTTCGTCTCGGCATGCACAAGGAAGGAATACAAAAGGGAGAAGGCAGGGAGGTTAACCAGACAGCAGTCCGGTTGGCTACCCTACACTGGGGGAAAAGGGAAAGGGGAGTAGAAAGATGAGAGAGACAGAGAGAAAGAAGCACAAGAGGAAGAAAAAAAAAGAAAATGATCAACAAATACGCTGACACTTATGTGGCGTGGGCACTGCACAATCACGCTGGAACAAATTGCGGAGGCACAGGAGAGGGCGCAATTCGCCAGGCTGTCCACCACGCGTTCCGGTAGGAACATCCTGCGGGAGTTAGGGATTCAACCAATGGAAATCGAGTCTCGCTTCTGCAGCATTCCTCGTCAACAGCGAGAACAAATCACCGTTGTCCCCATCCCGCGAAATGTCCATCCCGAGCATAACGTGGGTAGGAGACGGGCCAGGGCAAAGGCTCTACTAGAAAGGGCTCACGAACACGCCTGGGACAGCTGCTTCTTCGATGCGGCCCAGTATCCCGAGGGGAAGTCGTATGCGGCAGTGAGCATCAACCACGAGGGCAGTATCACAAACTCGACAACGGTCCGGACGACGGAGGCTGAAATAGCGGAGCAAGTGGCGATTGCGTTGGTCTTGCTGGACAACAGGAGGTCCACAGTTTACAGCGATTCGAGATCGGCGGTCAGAGCATTTGCCAAGGGCACCATCTTGGAACCGGTTTTGCGGATCCTTCGGGACAAGGAGATTGAGCCACACACACTCGTTTAGTTCCTAGCGCACATGGGACAGATTGAGGGAGCCCCGCCCAATCTCAACGAGTCAGCCCACATAGCTGCGCGAGGACTAGTAAACCGCTTAGCTATCGGGGGGGCGCGGCGCTGACGTTTTGGAGAATCGGGACCCCTCCCACCTCGTATAACGAACTCACAAAACATTTTTACCGGGCGCGGAGACAATACCCTCCACCACACATAAAATTAAGCAGACCTCAGGCTCTGACACTCAGGCTACTTCAGGTCGGGGCGTACCCTAACCCCGCGCTATTGCACAAGATATATCCAGAAATACAGCCAACTAATACATGTTGCTTATGCGCGGATATAGCTAACTTGGAACATATGCTCTGGCGGTGCCCCGTGTTACGCTGTGGTGAAGTCATCACGCCGTCCAAATGGGAGGCTGCTATTACCAGCTCCGGACTCGAACAACAGTTATGGGCAGTTCAACGGGCCCGCGACGCAGCGGAGAGACTTGATCTTTCTGTTCCGACGTGGGAGCGGCCTGCAACGTGCTAAAGCGCTTTCCGAAGGACCCATTAAAGTTCATTCATCCATCCACAGAAGCAGATAGACGGCTAACAGACCAGAAGGGAGGGATCCCTCGCATTGGCCGGGTCTAATCGCTTATAGAGTTACTGTATATGCTACATATACAGCAACTCTAATCGCTTTGGGTCAGTTGCTCCTCTGTCGGTGAACACCTTTAAAGGGCCGCTCACCAGGTCTGATAATTTTGAGCTGACAAGTGTTTTGCATGGACTGGGCGCTCACGATCACGTCTACCAAGATTTGCAACGCTACTCGCCGCGGAAAGATGTGAAGTTTTAAGATGAACACCGCTTGCCCTTCTCGCAGGCGCGCGACCCAAGATGCAGGGGTTGACGTACAACAAGGACTGGTCCTGCGTAGTTATCTGAGCTCTGACGTCGCTCCTCTACGTATACATTGGTATTCTGATATCATTAGCAGTAGCGCGTGACACTCCGAGAATTATTTGAGGGGACATGTGTAGTTTGTGTATTGTTACTTGAAAAGATGAATAAAAGTTCAGAGAAATAAAACACACACGCGGAATGTGTATGCATTTTATTTTTATTTATTACTTCGAATCGCAGCGAGATATGAGACTACTCTGCCTCCATTCCGTATGCGTTCGTGTTTTCGCCGTTCCCGCGTCGCGCCGGCGCCAGCCCTGACAACGCATGGCGCGTTTTTGGTACATCGTCCCCAGGGTTGCCAGATCCTCGAAGAGCAAAAGAGCCACAAAATTAAGCAAAGTAGCCAGAACAGTAGCCAACTGGCAGCCGTTATTTTATTTTGGAGCCAGAAAAAGTAGCCAGACGTGATTTCAGTTTAGCTGATTTATCACCATGTTCTGACACCTCAATATATATATTAAAATACATCCTTACTGGACGTCGCCTCATGAGTGGTGGAGCGTGCTTTGGTTCCCACGTCCTCTTGCTCTACCGGTCACCCCTGGAGCTACGGTCTGGTCGACGGTTGTGCCCGCAAACACCAGAGATGGCAGAAACCAACGCGTCCGCTGCCACAACCGCTTCTTCTCAGCCAGTTGG
This sequence comes from Rhipicephalus appendiculatus, assembly GCA_030522465.1. Classification (NCBI taxonomy): domain Eukaryota; kingdom Metazoa; phylum Arthropoda; class Arachnida; order Ixodida; family Ixodidae; genus Rhipicephalus; species Rhipicephalus appendiculatus. Next base: position 31,873 of record JALIZH010008125.1, on the reverse strand, counting down.
GCCTAGCTACACCGTGAGTACATCGCAACGAGACCCTCCGGTATTTTCCGGCCTTCGCGGTGAAGACGTCGAAGAGTGGCTCGATAATTATGACCGAACCAGTGTTGTTAATCATTGGGATGAGGCGCATAAACTGCGCTACGTTCCCTTTTACCTCAAGGAGGTCGCTAAAACCTGGTTCCACAACCACGAGAGCGACTTTCTTGATTGGGTGGCCTTCACGGCGCAACTCCGGCAGATATTTGGCACGTCTGCAGGACGCTCCGAGGTAGCAAAACAGAAGCTCGCAACCCGCATCCAAGGGCCCGACGAGTCATATACGTCATATATTGAAGATGTTCTGGCTCTCTGTCGCCATGCCCAAAGTGACATGACGGAGGGCGATCGCATCCGCCACATACTGAAAGGCGTCAACTCTGTGGCCTTCAATGCTCTTGTGATCCAGAGCCCAAATACAGTTCAGGACATCATCACCACATGCCAACGCCTGGACGCACTCTATTCCATGCGCCTTCCACACGCCTCCTGCGACAATCGCTTTACTGGAGAGCATGAATTGCGAGCCCTCATCATAGTCAGAGAGGAAATTCACGGCCTTGTTCCGGGTAACCCAGCCATTTCGTCTGTCCGCACTCCTCCTCCCAACCTGCGTGAAATTATCAAGGACGAACTGGCATCCATGACAAGTGTCGCACGTCTTCCGTCTCCTGCACCCTTTCGCGCGCCTTCGTACGCAGAAGTTGCATCACGGGCCCGTGCACCAATTCCATCTGTGCCTGCGGACGTTGGATGCGACCATTTGGCCTCGATGGCAGCGCAGACGCCAGTGCCGCCACACTATTCTACCTGGTGCCCTTCGCGCCCCGTCTGCTTCTACTGTGGCATACGGGGCCGTATATCCCGTTTCTGCCGCCGGCGTCAGCAGGATAAACGACGTGGCTATACTGTTTATGAAAGAGAGTTTGCCCCAAGATCTGATGCCTACGTTCCAGCACCATATCCACCCTCCCCACGTCGATCGCCATCCCCTCCACTGTCCCAAGCTGTGCCTCGTTCTTCCCGTTCACCTCACCGCCGTTCTCCGTCACCGTCACCATTTCGGCGCACGTCATCACCCTTGCGCCCTGCTCCGATCTCTCTGGAAAGCCACCCGGAAAACTAGAAGCTGCAGTTTTTGGAGGGGAAACTGCTCGTTATCGAAACGTTACAACTCCTCCGTCACGCCCAGCTAATTTACTCCCTGTTTGTGTGGAAGGTGTTTCTGTTGACGCCCTTATAGACACTGGAGCCGCCATTTCGGTCATCAACCGCGAATTGTGTTTTCGTCTACGGAAAGTGCAAACTCCTTATGTCGGTCCCATGTTATGCCGCGCTAATGATAATCCGATTTCCCCCGACCGGACAGTGTACTGCTCGCGTTCTCATCGACGGAATCCGCCATCATGTACAGCTGGCTGTGCTGTCTTCGTGCGCTCATCAGATCATCTTAGGCTGGGACTTCCTATCTGCTGCATCTGCTGTCATTTCGTGCGGTCAACCTCTCATTCGTATTACGGACCCTGAGCTTTCTTCTCCTGCCGACTTTTTGCCTCCCAACCTTGTCACAGCTGCGGATTTTCTCCTGCCTTCCGGTCAAGAACGTGTCGTTACGATCAAGTCACGAGACATTCTAGATGGTGACGCCGTAGCTATCCCTTGCCAGCGCTGCATTTTTCTAGGAATCGCCATCGCATCTTGTCTCGTTCGGTTCTCACGTGGTTATGCGAGCATCACCGCCTACAACACGACGCCGGAACCAATCCTGCTTCCAGAGGGGACTACTGTTGCCAGTATTACCGAAGAAGCACCGGTATGTGTCGTCACTGTTTCACCTACCTCGTCATTCTCAAAGTGTGTTCCCGCGGAGGGTTCATCTTGTGCTCTCAAGGCCACTTTGAGCAAAGATCTGAATCCGACACAGACTGATGCCTTGCTAACCATATTAATGAAACACAAAACTTGCTTTGACGTTTGTTCCGACGGCCTGGGTCAAACAACAGTGGCCGCTCATCGTATTGACACCGACGGATCTCGCGTCATCCGCCGCCGCCCTTACCGTGTGTCAGCTTCTGAACGCAAGGTCATCGAAGAACAAGTCAATGACATGCTCGCACGCAACGTTATCAGGCCTTCAGCAAGCCCATGGTCTTCTCCTGTTGTATTAGTTAAAAAGAAGGATGGATCGGTGCGGTTTTGCATTGATTATAGAGCACTGAACAAAATTACCCGTAAGGACGTCTATCCCATGCCTCGCATCGACGACGCTCTTGATACTTTACAAGGTGCCGAGTACTTTTCAAGTCTAGACTTGCGCTCTGGTTATTGGCAAATCCCGATGCACGAGTCTGATAAAGAGAAGACTGCGTTTGCCACTCCAGATGGACTATTTGAATTCAATGTAATGCCTTTTGGCCTATGTAATGCCCCAGCCACATTCGAACGAATGATAGATACGGTACTGCGTGGATTAAAATGGAAGACCTGCCTTTGCTACCTGGACGACATCGTCATCTTTTCGTCCAGCTTCTCATAGCACCTGGAACGGCTAGACGAAGTTCTAACGTGTCTAGCGAAGGCCGGTTTGCAGCTCAACACTAAGAAGTGTCGCTTTGCCAGTCGCAGCATCAAGGTGTTAGGTCATGTTGTCAGTAAACACGGCGTTGAGCCCGATCCCGATAAGGTTGCCGCAGGTACTGCACTTTCCTACACCAACCACAACTAAAGACCTTCGCAGCTTCCTTGGCTTAGCGTCGTACTTCCGCCGCTTTGTGCTTGACTTTGCCACTATCGCAGCTCCTCTGCACAAACTTCTGACCGCGAGCGCACCCTTTGTCTGGTCGGATGACTGCGAAGCCGCTTTTCACATTCTCAAGCGATGTCTCACGTCACGGCCAGTCTTCGCCACTTCGACCCCGCAGCACCCACTGTCCTACACACTGACGCAAGTGGACAAGGCATCGGTGCTGTCCTGCTTCAGCGGAACCACGCTTCTGAAGAGCAAGTCGTGGCCTACGCGAGCCGTACTCTTTCTCCTGCTGAGCGAAATTACAGCATCACCGAACAAGAATGCCTCGCCATCGTGTGGTCCGTACAAAAGTTTCGCCCTTATTTATACGGCCGGCGTTTCACAATCGTCACTGACCATCATGCTCTGTAATGGTTATCGTCTCTCAAGAATTTGTCGGGACGCCTTGGCCGTTGGGTGCTGCGTTTGCAGGAGTACGACTACAGCGTCACATACAGATCGGGTCGGCAACACCAAGATGCCGACGCTTTGTCGCGCTGTCCGCTCTTCGGTTACGAGCAGATGGAAGGCGACATTTGGGCGCTTTGTCGCGCTGTCCGCTCTCGCCAAGCGCCCAAATGTCGCCTTCCATCTGCTCGTAACCGACCAACCAAGTGGCCAAACAGACAGCGGTTGGTCCGAAAGAGTCCGTTGCCTCGGCGGACATTCTTTCATCCCAAGACCTCGCCTCGCTTCAGCATGCAGATACATACTGCCGCACAATCATCGATCGGCTCACTGGATTATCTCGTGCTCCCAACAGCCGCTTAAGACGACAGCTTTCACGTTTCAAACTCCAAGATGGAACATTATGTCGACAAATTTACCATCCTCTCGGTAACCAATGGGTCCCGGTCGTCCCTCGCTCACTTCGTCTCCACGTTTTACAAGCGTTTCATGACGACGCGACCGCTGGCCACTTAGGTTTCCACAAGACTTACGACCGCATCAAGACTCGCTGCTTTTGGCCTGGCCTCTCCACTTCTGTGGCTAAGTACGTCGGTTCCTGCGCGTCATGCCAGCTCCGGAAACGTACCACGTCTCTTCCCGCGGGGCCTTTGCAACCTCTGCCGTGCCCGTCCACTCCCTTTGAATTCGTGGGCATAGATTTATACGGACCCCTTCCACTTACGCCCGCCGGTCACCGTTGGATTGTTACTGCCGTGGACCATCTTACTCGCTACGCGGAGACGGCAGCTCTTCGCTCTGGTGCTACCTCTGAAGTCGCCGATTTTGTCCTGCGCGCCATTATTTTGCGCCATGGCGCCCCTCGTGTGCTCCTTAGTGACCGTGGCAAGACATTTCTTTCCCATGTCCTTGCCGAAGTTCTCCAGGCCTCTAACACCATCCACAAGACCACATCAGCGTATCATCCGCAAACAAATGGTTTGACAGAGCGTTTTCACCGAACTTTGTACGACATGATCTCCATGTACGTCCAACCAGATCACAAAAACTGGGACACTATACTTCCTTTCGTCACGTTTGCATATAATACTGCCATACAACGTACGACGAATTACAGCCCGTTTTAGATGCGAAGCATCTTATGCTCGGGGCTCTGTCCGTCCCTCCCGCGTCCCCCCGTCCCGCGTCCGGCCACTTTCATGAAGTAGGGAAGCACCCATTATGCGAACCAGAACACTGTAGTAATATGAAGGCCGTCAACCCTACTACAATCATCACAGTCATGGCCGAGAGCACAGAGAGGCTGCTTAGTAATGGCTAGGCAGGTGGTGTCTGTCGCCCAGGTTGACCCCATTCCTTGAGTCGTGGCCTAGAGCACAGAGATGCTGCTTAGCAATGGCTAGGCAGGTGGTGTCTGTCGCCCAGGTTGACCCCATTTCTTGATCTTGCTTGCATGTGTTTGGAGGGGGCTTAGTCCGTCCCTCCTTCCCGCGTCCCACAGCGCATGCGCGTCCCCTCCCCCCTTTCTGTCCTCTAGGAATCCTCTACTCTACGGAGCGTCCCCCACAGCGTATGCGCGTCCCCTATCCTCTCCTACGCTCACCCCCTTTCTCTCCTCTAGGAATCCTCTACCCTACGGAGCGGCTCCGGCGTCCCACATCCCCACAGCGCATGCGCGTCCTTTCCCCCTCTCTCCTCTAGGAATCATCTACTCTACGGAGCGGCTCCCGCGTCCCACACCCCCACAGCGCATGCACGTCCCATCTCTCTCCTCGCCTACGGTGCCCCCCGTCCTTTCCTCTAGGAATCCTGTACGGAGCGGCGCGCACGACAGGTGGTGTGACAGCTGCGTACTCCGCTGGGGGGCGCCAAGGTAGTTCCGCGGTATGAAAATGACGGAGCGCGCGCGCCTCATTCTCTCTCCTGTGCAGCGCCGCGATGAGCGCCCGGACCACTGCCGTGAAATGAGAGCGGCGACGTTCCTCCCGCTCAAGCTAATTATCTCCCCGCTGCTTCGCATCCACACATGGTTCCCTTTAGCGGGAGATGGGGAATTTTTTCCTCGTGTATGGCCGTGCACCGACTTTTTGTTCTGGACACCACTTTTTTGTCCACATCCTCTGTTCCATCTGCGTCCCTCCCAGAAGAATTCGCTGCGCGCGTCGCCCACTGCCGTGAAATTGCCCGCGCCAACACTGCTACCATTCAGGACAAGAGGAAAGTCGGTTTTGATGCGAAACGGCGAATTGTTGCGTTCCGCCCAGGCGACGAAGTCCTCCTGTGGACACCTGTTCGTGCACCTGGGCTCTGTGAAAAGTTCCTTCATAGATATCTCGGTCCATATACCGTGCTACAAAGAACATCTGCCGTGAACTATCGCGTCGCTCCGGTGTTGTGCCTCGCACATTTACCACGTTGCCATCGTACTTCGAAAGGCTGCGGATACCGAGAATCGGGGGCTTTTCGCCTTGCCCGACGCTAGTCGTCGTTCGCCCGCTCGTCTCGGCGACCGGGAGCAACATTCAGAAGTAGGGTGCGGTGGACAAACAATAGCGCTCTGCGCACCAGCAGTGTCGACTCGTTGGCGCCGTGCAGGTGCCAGCTGTATGGCCCATCCTATCCACGAGCGTCCTGAACGAGCTGTCAATACCCCGAAAGGGTTGTGCAGGTGTCTACTCGCTGACGTAGTGCCGATGTCAACTTTCTGACCTCACCTGTCTTCGTGCGTCGTCGGCGAGATGCCATTTCCCCGAAATGTCCTTCTGGGGAATCTTCAACCAACCGACGTCAACTGACCTTTGGAGGCACGGGCGTGGTCGTTCTTATGCTCCTCCCAGTCCTGCAGGATTGGAGGACTCCTGGCCACGGCGTGGAGAGGAGAATGTGGGGGTGGACCCCAACCTTCGGATTTAATACGGCGCACCGAAGAGCGCCGAAGCAGTTCTTAAGCTGTTCACAAGATGTACATGAGCTGTTCTTGAGCTCTTCTTGAGCTCTTCTTTTCTGATCATTGCGATCACACGATGTAAATATTGTACATAAAGCTTTTTCTCTCTTCAAGTCGTCATGATGAATGCACCGGGCACGTCACCCACTCGAGGTCCCACCGGCTACGCTACCCGAATCACGCCGGTGGTTCGCGGCGCTGGGAGCCGCGACTCCAATTTCGCAACACCGGTCAGCGCGGCTACTGATCGTCGTCGCCGCAGCACCGAGATCGCTCACGTCTCTCGGCTGAAACCATATATTCGGTGGTCCTACCCTTGCTAATTTGCGTCCCGCTTTCACGAAGGGGGGTAAATAGTGTGAGCGCTGACTATGTTCATCGTCTTCATCTGTATAGACAAACCACTGTGATCATCATCATCGTCTGTCACGCGGGCTGCTCCGCTTTCATCTCGCGAGTCTGGATTAAAATACATCCTTTCTGGACGTCGTCTCATAATATATATACTATACGTCACAGCAATGTTGATCACATCGCAATAGAGTAAAAAAAAAGACCAGGTGACTTCCTGGAGGAGGCATTAAGACTAGAAAATTGGCAATTAATGCTGCAGCGACAGTCAAGTGTACATATTCGAGTTCACTTTTTCCCAGCATGCCCCGCGGCACTAAATGTAGAGCTTGTAACCCCTTTCAGACGTAGTCGAAATCTGATCCTGATGATAGGGAGGAGAAGTTCGTGCGACGTTCTAAGTCGCTTTTTAAGAGATCCACAGCAGAAAACACTCGCTCAGCTTCAAGGAGTTCCATTGCGCAGTCAGCAATGCCTTGTACAGGATTAGCGCCTGATGTATATTTCGTCTGTGTTAACAGATCACGCAAACAACTTAGACGCATGCACGTAAGAAACGCATGCAGTGCATCGCGCGGGCACACAGTAATAAAAAAAACGAGCCTGTCATTGTCAAATAAATAAAATAGAACAGTCGACGTAACAAAGGTCATGGCTGACTAGTGCAGCAGCGTCGACAGTGCAAATAACAAACCAGAATGAAAAACGCCCGTAAAAGGAGAGATGCGTGCGAATTGCGCAAGACTTCCACGAGCCGCGCATCCACTTTTCGCCAACGTTCGTCGTTGGTGGCGCCACCTGTACAGCTAAAAGCAGTATCGCAAGAGGCGGATAGCGGCTAGAGAGCATGAACGAGTCCCCCGTCAGCTACTTTACAGTGCTGCCTAACCTAGAGGAGTTCCATTAATAATGTGAAAAGCATGGCGGCCGTGATGCGTTTCGGGCGCTAGCAATTGCTTCCAGTACACAGAGTACACAAAAGCCATTACACCGAGGGAGGCGCAGCCGGCAATGCGAATGAACATTTATTTTGTGATATTTGCGCTAGGATTTAGCGTAGATTAGCTGTTGATGCCAGCGCCAGAATACTAGCCAAAAAGTAGCCAAGTAGCCAACGTCATTTTTTTGTCGCCGCGGCCTTTTAAAAGTAGCCAATTTGGCGTAAAGTAGCGAAATATGGCAACCGTGATCGTCCCTAACAGCAGTTCCGGCTGTGTGACGCGGTGCATCGGGGTCAGGATACATGATCCGTGCCGGCCTCTCCAAACGTGCGCGCACTGAGGGATCCATCTCACAGACACGGGCAGTACACAACAGAGAACGCGGAAACGACACAACACCGCTCGCGTGCATGACCTGGCTCCGGCACGTCATGCGCACGTGATCTTGCGTGCACATCACGCCTCCTCGCGTCATGCTTTCGAGCCCCTAATGAACCAACCTGAAAAATTATTCTGATCCAACGCTCTTCATTGGGCACGCAACCACTTCCGGTCCGGTGTCTGACTACAACTTCTCATGTGACCTGGTGAAGGGCCTTTTGAGAAGTAAATTGCAAACAAAACCAAAGTCGCGTGCACATCACATTTTTCTTACTTTTGATCTACTCTCTCCATTCCCCTAACAGCACTCCACGTTTTCGCATTCGTTCGCCACCTTCCCGCGACTGCACAGATGGACCTACTATTTCCAGCCCACTGCCACACCCATGTCTTCAAGGTGGTTCACTTCCTTGAGGACACTGGAATGGACAAACGGCTGTAGAAGCCACCCGCCGCATCCTCGGCAATGGAAGCCACTCTCCTCTTCTTCTTTTCTCCTCTTCCCGTCTTTATTTCCCTTTCCCCATTCCATAAGAGGCGCTGAGACGTGCTCCCATTTAGGGTTGCAGAAATAGCGTCTTTTCCTCTCCTGAACCTTTCTTCCTCCAGCCACTCGCGACGCGTCAACGCTTTGGCGTAGGATGGCCAGCGCGTCTCATTTTACGGCTGCTAGCGGCTGTTTTCCGGAAGTTGGTTGAACTAGAGGGCTAGTTTGGGTTGAACTAGAGGCCTGGATGGCACAGTGTTATTAACGGCTAATGTTGCCCGGTAACATGAATAACGGTCTCAAACTTCACTCGAAAGTAAAATTTGAGGTTAAATAGTGTTCATATTGGCAACTATTTGGAAAATAGGCATTTATAGACACTTATAGGCATTTAGGCACGAACGCCGAAAATAGGCATTTATAGGCACTATAAAAACACTATAAAACCTCTTCTTAACCTCTAATTCGTGCTCATATACGAATGTAGCATCATAGGAACGCAAGGAACAAAATAGGCGTTCGCCTAAAATCCGGTCTCTAGTGATTACTTAGCAGGCTGAGGTATTGCATTGCTAGGATCAAGGTCGTAGCTTCGATTCCATATGGCAGCTGCATTTCAATGGGAGCGAAATGCGGTAATACCGGCGTACTTAGATTTAGGTGCACGTTAAAAAAAAGCCCAGGTGGCCAAAATTAATCCGAAGTCTGCCACCACGGTGTGCCTCATAATGATGCAGTGGTTTCGACATGTATAATATTATGCTGAAAAAAAAAAACAAAAAACAAAAAAAAAAACAAGGCTTCAATAAAATGTTCCATGGTTTCGCGAAATCAGACGTGATTATCAGTGGCAAACGACATTCGAATCAGCGAACACGATGCGTGATCAGGCGTGGACATTATCCGAAAAGAAACACGCCGCTGCAGGAAACATGCCTGGTCGAAGTGGGCATAACAGTTTTTTTTTTTTTTTGCGCGCATCATTATGCTGTTAAAGGGAGCTGTAAAAAAATCCCAAGTGGCATTAAACTTACGATACGACATTGTTATCACCCGATGCAAACCTCTACAAAAGTGAAACTCCCAGGAAACTGAACAGTGCGCATTGCAATGCTGTCAGCGACTCAACAGGGCGGACTTAAATTTATGCTCTTCACATGCACTGAGCCCATAATAAATTGGAAGCCGCGCGACAGACTTGGCATCCAAGCAATCAAAAGCCGAGCGCTACACAAACGCACGCGAAAGCGTGGTGGTTGTCCGCTGACAGCAGACGCGTTTACCAAAATGATTGTGCGACTTACCGGTAACATAAATATAGAATTCCTGCAGTCACCTCGCTATTGATGTCATAGAAATGTGGCCCTTCACCATCGACGCGCTCGTAGCGCTCGCTAAACGGCATCGCCCTTGACGACCTGCTAGGTTTCGCCAAAGTTGTCGATCAACCGCTCCTCTCTGGTGAGATTCATACCGTGAAATAGATTTTTCCATCTGACATCTTTCTTAACCTTCGGAGCAAGCGAAACGTGAGGCTGCACGTTCAAGGTGAGCAGACGAAAGCGCGTGCAGGGCGCGTGAACGTGCTGACAGAGCGCGGTCGAAAGGTGGGAGCGGGGGGACGAGCGACCGGTTTTTGCAAGAAAGGCGGCGAAGGATGGATGGATGCTATGAGCGTCCCCTTTATAACGGGGCGGTGACATGTCTGCCACCAGGCTCGAAAAAAAACTTTCTTTTTATGGTGGCCTAATGCCTTATCTACATTGATTAAATCTATGTTATTACAGCAAAGAAAAATATAAGTTCACGGTCCATCTCTCTGCTTCTTAAGGCAGAATGACCTTATTTTCCCCCTTCTTCATTTTTGTCCTTTATCTCTACTTTTCTGCCACCAATACTCTAACCGTCTCTTACTTATTTCTATCGCGGACGTGTTCAGCTTTCCATTGTTGTCCCTAAAACCCAAGGCTTCATGTAGACTCGTGTCCACACGTATATCTGGGTGGATATCTCCACATTCAATCAGTGCATGTTCCATCATTTCCTTAGTTCCCCCACAGCATGTACATTGTTCTTCTTCGTTACAGAATCTCGCTTTATAGCTACGCGTTCTAAGGCAACCCGACCTTGCTTCAAACAGTAAAGCGCTTCCCCTTGAATTATCATAAAACCTCTCCCTCCTTATTTCGTTTTTTCCCTTTCGGTAGTGACTGAGAGCCGGCTTCTTTTCCATCGCTGTCATCCAATAAGTCCTCTCCGCCTCTCTGACTTTTCGCTTAATGCTCCTTGTTGCCATGTCGCCCACACTGCTAGCCGTATATTTACTGGTGAGCCTCCTAGTTCTTTTTCTCCACTGCGTGTCGACGCTTTTTCTATACAAATACCTGAAAACCTTCCCTGCCCATCTACTCTCCTTCATTTTCCGCAGCCTCTCTTCAAATCTAATTTTGCTCTGAGCTTCCCTCACTTCAAAACCTGTCCATCCCATATCACCCTTTACAGCCTCATTTGTCGTCTTCCCGTGAGCGCCCAACGCGAGGCGTCCCACAGTCCTTTGATTTACATCCATTCCAGATTGCACCTCTGACTTCATGCACACCACTGAGTTCCCAAATGTAAGCCCCGGAACCATCACACCCTTCCACAGCCCTCGAAGCACCTCGTACCTATTGTATCCCCATAACGCTGTGTGCTTCATGATTGCAGCATTCCTCTTTCCCTTGGTTACCGATGCTTTCTCTTGTACCTCCATATATCTATCCCCCCTCATTTACCCACACTCCGAGGTACTTGTATTCGCTTACCCTCGGTATTTATTGGCCCTGTATTAAGACCGCATGGTCTTCGTGATCATTGAATACCATCAATCCACATTTTGTCGCACTAAAACCTAGTCCTAGAGCCTCGCCCTCCCTTCCGCATATATCTGCCAGCCGCTGTATATCATCTTGACTGTCCGCAAATAAGACAATATCGTCAGCATAAAATAGACCTGGAAGCTTCTGCTCAACCATCGCGCCTGCCTGTTTGTGTGACAGATTAAATCCAATGTTGCTCCCTTCTAGCGCTTTTTCCATCCTCACCATGTACAGCATGAATAACAGCGGGGACAAAGGACATCCCTGTCTCAGCCCCTTGCTAATGTCAACGCTGTCCTTGCTGCTTATTCCTTCCCATTCTACACAAACTGTATTTTCTCGGTATATCTCCCTCAAAAGCTGTATACAGTCGTCACCTATGCCCACTTCCTTCAATATATCCCACAAAATTTCCTGATTAACGTTGTCATATGCCCCGGTGATGTCTAGATAAGCTACGTATAAGGGCCTGTTTTCTATTTTTGATATTTCTATACACTGTGTAAGAACAAACAGGTTATCGTATAACCGCCTGTCTATTCGGAATCCATTCTGGAGTTCTCCCAAAATATCATTTTGCTCTACCCACGTTTCTATTTTTAATTTTACTGCCTGCATCGCCAACCGGTATAGCACCGATGTAATGGTTAGCGAATGTTATACGAGCGAGTGTTATCCTTTTCTCCCCTGCCTTTATAGATTAAGTTCATTCTACTTTTTCGCCAACTGTCTGGTATTTCCCTCTCCTGTAAGCACTTTTCTACGGCTTTCAGCAGTGCTTCTTTAGTGCTCTGTCCTAGTTCGTTAATTAGGCTGACGGGAACCCCATCTAAGCCCGGAGTAGTGCGCTTAGGAATTTTTCCTTCGGCCTTCTTCCAATTGAAATTTTCAAGTACTACATCTTCCTCGGTTGTACTCTTCTGTATACTTTTACTCACCGGGGGAATCCCCTGGGCGACCTTTTTAAACGAATCGGCTGTTACCTTTCGGATGTAACCTAGCGCTTCATACCCTTCCAATTGATTTCCTTCTTCATCTGCCATATGTTGTTGCATTGTTACAGACTTCCTACCTAGCGCTTTTAGGTGGCTCCAAAATATCCTAGGCGCGGCCTTCTTCTTTTCGCGAATCTCTGTCATCCAGCGTTCACTTTCGCCTTTAATTTTTGCCTCGACTAATTTCTGCACAATGGATTTTTGCTCTAAATATATTTCCCATACTTGGTTGACTTCATCCTGTGGACGCTTCTCCTTTTTTGCTTGTCTGTGCTGCCGTGATGCCTCACGTCGCTTCTCGATCGCATCTCGGATTTCTTTGTTCCACCAACTTTTTGGCTTTCTCTTTCCTTTCCAAGAAATAGTTTTCTTCTCTTTTTCTATTTCTTTCGTGATTACATGTAGCAGCTCACTATACTTCCAGTCTTTGCCTGGAAGTTTGTCTACTTCTTCCTCGACTCTTGCGGCTATATTAGTTATTTGTTTCTCATTTAAATATGAGCTGCCAATGTTCGATTCTAGGTTCTTATTTTCAGTTTTATATCCCATTTGTAATGTTATGCGTTTATGATCACTACCCAAGCTGTTAATGCCTTCCTCGTCTATTCTCATCTCTCTAAGTTTGTCATAGATTCCTTCTGTCATGAGACAATAATCAATGCTCGATTGCCTGTTTCCGACTTCCCACGTGATGTGTCCCTCACACTTAGGCCCCGCGTTAACTATTTCAAGACTATGTTGCTCGCAGAGATCTAGCAATAACTTGCCATTGGAGTCTGAATATCCGTCAAGGTCATGTATGTGTGCATTCATGTCCCCTAGAAGGATTATTTCGGCATCATGACCACGCATCATGACCAAACGCGCGCGCCGCAGCACCACCTGGCCGAGCTTGGGAGGCCTATTGGCCCTTTTCCTTTAAGAGGGGCAAGTAAAGTTGTTCATTCTGCTGAAAGGCTGCCTTGTTTTATGGTCCGCCACGCAGTACTTTCTAAGTTAGGGCACTTAGAAATAACTACAGTGAAACCTCGGTGATACGAATCTCACGGGATCACCAAAATTATTCGTATCATCTGAAATTCGTATCACCAGAAAGCATGAAAAATTAGCATGCGACAAACGAAAGCTGGTGTATATTTTCATTTACTGTTTTTCAGGGCTGCATCAACGTCAGGAAGAACTCTGAATGATTATCAGTTACGTTTGTAGATGTCGGTAATCATACCAGAACTCGTAAATATACTGCCCGCACGCGCGGGTTTAATTATTGAACCAAGTGCGTAGTGACCCGCGATAGCAGTAGCCCCATCCAAATTTAAGTATGCGTTTTCGCATGACACCGGAGTACTGCGGCGAAAGTACATTGGCGAAAGTAACGGAAGAAGCGCTTTGACGCGATACGTGAAGGCCAGAAAATTTCAGAACGACGGTCCTATGTTATGATTTTGTTATCGCAGAGGTGTTGGGGATATTATTGGAAGATTCACGGCCGTGCCCGCACAAGTCCGACCTTAACAGTCGCGCATCTTAACGTCGTGAGGCCTGACTCCTTCGCCAAGACCGTCCTCGCCTTCTTTCGGTCCTCGACCACCTTTCGTAGGATGTCTGATGCACGAGACAGGCACGTGCAAAAACACACACACACACACACAAAAAACGACAGCAGGCCTCGTCGACGCGTTAAGAAAAAAAGAGCATGGCGCAAGTGCCCTGTGTAATCTAAACGCGAAGGCACACGGAGGCACATTAGAGTCTGAAAGATTTGCGCACAAAATGGCCGTGACGTGTCTCTGAAGGTTCATTCTGACCCGAAGAAAAGTATTTTTCATACACCGTGATTTTGACGATTTGACGGTGCGGCGTGCATCCCCGCGCTTGCGTTCCAGCACTCGCAAGTGCTTGGCGCGTCTTCCGCGACTGCGCGGACAGCACCTCCTTGTATCTGGGCGGTAGCGTACGTTCGTATCAAACGTCGCAGGGTGAAATTTGGTTCGCAACAACCGTACTCCAATACACTGCATGACAATGGGCCTTGGCCGGGACCAAAGAAAAATTCGTATCACCCCGAAATTCGTATGAGCTGTGATCGTATCACGGAGGTTTCACTGTATACTGTTTGCATGAAAGTGATGCGCACCATTTTTGTCTGATGATCACTTAAAAGCCAAATAGCGGTTGTATTACTTCTCGCAAAGTGAGACGACGTAGTTGCACGAACTCTTGCCAGGAAAGTCGTGTACGCTAAGGTATAGTCACCTTTTCTCCAGTGTAGTCAGACTGTAGTTTTGGTGATTGTTGTATACACAAAGGTGTCTTCCTGGCTACCGAGAGATACACGCACAAACCCGTGAGGAAGACAAGTGGTACTAACACGTTGGGAGTAATGCACTTAGCGCACGTTGACGTTTTAGCACGTTGACGGGAGGAGTCGGAGAACTGTGATTTCGAGAATCGTGTTTCTCCGCAAAAGTTCATAACATTTTGTTGTGTTGATTCGAAGATAGTCGTTACAAACAATCTTTTTTTTTCTTTTTTTTTTTAAGTGCGACCTACGCCGTGAAACTGATTGAATCATCCTTAATACCGCAGCGTGTTTCATTTCATCCACCATCCACTTCATTTGAGAAAACATTACGCGAAGGGGCCACAAAATATTATAAAATAGTTTGAAGTTATGTAGTGAAGACGCTGTAAACAAAAATTGTTGCTATAGCACAGCTCGCTTTATTACACATGATTCAAGCCGTCGCTACGCCGTAAATGTTATGGCTAAACATTACAGGCACGTTGATGTAAACCGTGTTTACATCTAAACTGGAGAAACCAGCGTTGCTCAGCACAACACCGCTTTCGCGATTCACGTGGCAACCGCAGGCAAATTTCTTGGTCAGTGGAGTCAGGGCATCCTGTATGAACCTTGAGAGGGTGCCCTTCTTGTGGGCAACGTGCTCGGCGAACAGGAGGCGACCGTCCTGAAAAAGTACAATGAACAAACAGCATGAGTATCTGCTAGCCAATTTAAGGCCGAACTCACAGAACTTTCTTACGGGGAGATTTTGACGTATGAGACATTTCGCAGCGTAAGTGAATTCACGAAGCAAGAACAAAATAAACGACGTAGGTTGCCACAAGTTGTCAGATCAGCAGCCGCAGCGATAACGCGCGCTGCGAGTCTCCATGCGTGATACTGCATGCCAGCGACGGTGAAGCAGTTGCCACATTTCTGGCCTATCGAAAAATGCGCGTGAGTGGCTCCACGATGCAAAAATGTTCGCGAAAGCAACGTGCCTCCAATCAAAGCCAGAGAGTGACCATTCTTACGAACAATATGGCGATGAAATATACGATTCGGTGGGTCTGCAGGATTTAACGGTTCAAAGCGACTCAGGCTATGCTAGACGCCGTATATAGTGGGGGAGTGCAGCCAATGCGTTGGTGCAGCGAACGTTCCTATGCAATATTTGTTGACGTTCGCGTTGCACGATGCCACATGTTTCGCCTGGTAGAATGCTTCACCTCCTTAACCATCTTAAGCTTTGGTCTATGAACGCTTTGGTGGTATAAATACCTACAAGTTCACAGGAATGGAAAGGGAGCTGTAGGAATCATGTTGCGAAAAAAAACAAAAACGCTTATGTTTTTCTTGGCTCACTTAGAGGCATCTTAGGGGAACGCATAAGAGACCCCGTAAGGCTTTTTTTTTAATGTTGCTACGAGTGTGCATCTGCGTTTGTTCAATTTTGAAATGTCCGTCGTACAAGTCGTGTCGAGGTGTGCGCCGTACTTTAGTGCATTTTTTTTGAGCATGAGCCTTTAGGGGTCATTCGTGGTATTTAAGGTTCATTTTACTGAGTAATAGCGAAGTGATGACGCAGTGACGAGATTCTCGTCCATGCACTGTCGTCAGTGTGAGCATCCCACTTTCGTGAGGAGTGATTCACCCGCTTGCATTTGACTGGGACGGTTTCTGAAGCTTTTCAAATTTGTTGTTTAGTCCGACGGCGTCTAACTTGTGCGTTGCAGCACTCCGAGGCAGGCCCAGGGTGATTTTATATGACATGAGGATGACGGCGTCTGTTAATTTCAGTATTTGTGAGGTTCTGACGGGCGAGCCCTTACCTTAGGCGGCTGATCATAAATGCCTGTACTATCCCTAATGAAAACTGCTGGTTTTCATTAAGGTTGTGTCAAACAAAGGAACGAGTCCTTGAAAATTATCTTCCTTCATTCATGTATTACCCTTAGTGTTTCATATTTGCGGAAACCATTTCTGCGATATGTGACCGTGTATATGATTCGAGCTACTCTTGTACTGTAGCTTCCGGCGTTTTAACAGTACTGTTCACCCGGCAATCGCTTTGTAACCAGAAGCCAATGACACGCATTTCGTGAACTTCATGGATGACCTTTCCGTTGGATGTCCCGTTGACTGGTGTTGTGAGTATGGCGTATTTTCGCTTTATGCAAACAAACTGAGATTTGTCTTGTGCACAACTCATTCCGTGGGCTTATGAGAAAGCAGCCACTGCATTTTCCGCTCCCGTAGCGTCTTGTCGCTGCAGGCCCTTTAGTGGGCAACATGGTAATATTATCCGTCGAGAGAGAATATCCCAGGTCGATTATCGTATCGAAGGTTTCTTTGCCAGTCTGCGCATGCGTATGCTTAACAACAGCGGTGAAAGTAAGGCAATTGCCATACAGCGCAATGACAAGAAAGAAGAGTCTGCTTTGGTATTGACGGACTCTCGAGCAGCATGTCGCTTCTTCCAATCGCGACGGATCCCCCGAACGGTCGCCCAGACATTGGAGAAGGAAGGGAGCAACCAGAAAGAAAAACGGTAGGGAGATTGACCAGCAAATGCTTCCGGTTGGCTGCTCCACATATGGGAATTGAGAAATCGCGATTAAAAGATGAAAGAGAGAGAGAGAGAGAGAGAAGAGGCAAAGAAAATAAAAAATAACAGAGAAATCACTGACGCGTGCTGGACCGCACCACAAGTCAGATGCCTTCGCGCAATCACGTCAATCTCAAGAAGCACAAGCGTGACGTCACTGCCTTGTGGGCCGACGAGAGATCGGGACGGTGTTCTAGAAGCACTTGCACGGACAGTGGCCGATCGTCCACTCATCGCCGCGCGTTAGAAGGTGCTTGTCTTTCCGAGGCAAATCGATGACAATGGCATAACAGCCGATTTTTTCTTCGGTGCCGCAAAGATTACAAGCCTCGCTGTCGCTCATTCCGGTTACGGAATTGAGGAAGGCCTTATGACATGCACACGCAATTAAATGGCGCCTGGTGCACTTCGGGCTGGACAGAAACAAAAGGGGCGACCGATTAGCTCGAGCAATAACAAACAGCCCTGACGAACGCTGATTTGCGGCACCCAGAGATACCCGGCAGGACCTACGCCGCACACGACAAAAATATATAAAGCACCACACCGCAATCTTACGGGATCGCAGGCCAAGGGTAAGCGCCGCCTGAAAACTACCACATGTCTCAACTTGCATACACCGCATGCCATCCCGAGAGCGCCCAACCGCGGTGCGGGTGAAAATCATCTCTTGACCATATTACGCGGGATTTTAAAATCAGGCCCCCCAAATATCATTTAACCATTTACAACGCAAAGCCACATCACTAGGCAGTGGGAGGCCTAGATCGCTAGCGAGTACCGGAGAGCCAGCTGGTCTTCCTAGGCCAAGCCAAGCGGGCCGCACACTGCAGGCTAGTGGAGACCTGAACTGAGATCCATGAAGCCGTCCTTTCTTTTTCTCACTATCGCAGGACGATCATGTGTCTGAACAAAACCTAGCGACACAAACGAGTGTGTGCGTGGGAAAGTCTCGAGTGTATCAGACACTCGCGAAGTGCTTGGCGTCACGAAAACGAGCAAGCGCTATTGGATGGAGCATTCACGCAAAGAGGGGAGGCCGCTAGGGGGCCAGAGTGAACGGACGCGTATCGCATCGTCTCCGTCAATTTCTGGTTTCTGTGCCCAGTTAAACCCTTCCAAGGGCCCACCAAGGTGCTCAGCGGATCCGGGAAGGTACACGGACACTACCCACTACCATCTTTTGGATGTGCCCCGTGATCTTCGAGAATTGTCCTGTGCTCGGCTCTTTCATCCACGCCGCCGCGTCAAGCCTCGCCTCTTTGAGGCGAGCCCCGCACGCGCGCCGCGTTCCTCACTCTACAACAGCCATGGAGGAGACTGTGTACGAAGAGACCACCAACCAGCAGGACTGTCACTCCGGTGAGTGGAAAACTGTGTTTCGTGCCTATCGAAATCGAGCCCCAGGTTCGAATTCGGCCCCAAAACCCCCCTCAACGGCCTCGGTTCTAACACAGCCCAACGCCAGCAACGCCAATGCACCACCGGACGCTGCCTCGGCGTCCGTTCGGACCGCGTTCATGGAGGCGCCGCAGCTGCTGCGCACAACGCGCGGTGTCGTACAAAAAAGCAAAAAACTCGCCGCGCTGCCGGCGGAAACGATCCGAGTTGTCTTTCGCCCGCGAGTTGTCTTTCGCCCGCTGTCGAAGGCTCAATGCTGGGCGAACTGCATATCGGAGTTCATCCCACCAACAATACCTTCACAGTGGCGACTGCAGAAGAAGCAACAGCTCTTGCTATTGTCAAAGTACAGGAAATCAATTTAAATGGGAAGCAATACCCGGCAGCTGCGTACATCGCAGCCCCTCCTGCGGCAGTCAGGGGTGTGATTTCAAGAGCGTACTGGAATGAGACACCAGAGCAGATTCTCAACGACTTGCGCTATCGTAACCCGGACGCCAACATCATAGCCGCCAGACGCATGGGAAAATCAGCCTCAATTTTGATAACCTTCGCCTCCGGTCCCGTACCTCACACCATCAAGTATATGTGTGCTGTACACCGTTGCACCAAGTACAAGGGCAGTCCTGACGCATGTACCAACTGCCGGAAGCCTGGTCACAGGTACGACGTGTGCCCGCTCCCAAAAAGTGGACTCTGTCCGCGATGTGGCGAGAAACATGACAAGCAAGAGGCCCCTTGCTCGCCGACATGCATGGGCGTCGGCAGGGGGGTGCAATAGGAGCACTTGCCCCCCCCCCCCCCCTCAAGCTACAAGAGCACTCCCCCCCCCAAAGCAACACCAGTGCCCCCCCCCCTTTCGCACCATGATGCAACACGAGTTTGCACCCCCCAAGACAAAATCCTGTCGACGCCCATGCCGACATGTATCCTTTGTGGTGGAAATCATCTTACCGGCACCGGCTCGTGCAAGGCCAGCACGCCCGAGCCTCGACGACGGACAGTGCCGAAACCCAAGCCACCAGTGCCCACGACAAAGGACTTCCCGCCCCTAGGGCCCAAACAAGATCGCCAGCGACCCTGGACCAAAGCCGCAAGTGCGCCCAATGCATCACTGCGGGAAGAAGAGGTAGCACTCCTTCGGGACGAGGTAAGGCACCTGAGGGAGCCATTAACTCTATCCAACCCAGCAACCCTCCGTCCCCTCTAACATCAATGCCCGAACCTTCCATAGCCCCTCCCCAAAGAAACGCCGGCCAGATGACACTCCAGATGTAGACGTAGATTCCAAATTTAAAGCCTTTGCCGAACGGCTAGAAGCCAATATTATGGCTCAAACTCAAAAACACATTGAAACCGCCATCGCCACGTTGACAGAAAGGATTATCAGTCAGGTAACCACAGCCATTCTGCAACAACTTCCTCAAATTATTGCTGGAGTGTCTTCTCACGGCCAAGCAGGCACTACCACACAAGCTCCCATCATTCGCCCTCCTACCCTTCAATATGGCGCTGCTGACGGCCAATAATCTCCAACTACGCATTATGCAATGGAACTGCAGGGGATTTCGCCGCAAACGAGACCCCCCTGCAGCAGCTGCTCTCTGTTTCCTCCACGCGACCTGACATAGTAGCACTCCAAGATGCCGGTACAAACATATCACTGCCCGGCTACGCTTTGGTGCCCTCTGACTCCACTCAAAACCCCAGGGTTACTACATATATTCAAAATTCTGTGCCATACACTTGCCATTTACTAAGCTCTCAGGTTGCTCACACATTCCTCGAATTAATCCCATCAACTCACAGATCCCATCCCCTCTTTATCCTAAACAGTTACCTTCTTTCAAAGCAACCGGTCTCAGCACTAATCGCTCTCATTAAAGCCGCCTCCTCTGCTGCACAGAAAGACCCGCTCATTATCTTAGGGGACTTTAATTGCGCACATGTAGACTGGGGATATATGCGTACCAACAAGAGAGGGGCGGAATTATACAACACCCTTCAGATGCAGGGCCTATCCATATACAACGATTTCAGTACACCTACCATACTCGAATCGGTAACAGTGTCAGCGCCGACACTAGCCCTGACCTTACTTTTGACCGCAATGTTCCCCCCACCAGTCTGGAGCAACTCAAATGAAACCCTGGGCAGTGATCATTATATGATTGCTAAAGAGCTTGACTTCGCCAAAAAACTTAGAAGCCACCGTGTCCGGCAGACTAAATGGGATAATTTTCGTAAGCAAACAGAGGCCAAACCATTCGAGTCCCCTTTTAATCTTCACACATGGATGACAGAGCTCAAACAGGATGTCCAGGCTTTCACGCAAACGTTCGACGCCACCCCCCGAGACTCCCACAATAGACAGTAGGTTAGCGCACTTACTCCAAGCACACACTAGTATACTCACGCGCTGGAAAACCCAAAAACTCAATAGAAGACTGAAACTTAAACTGGCGCAACTTCAGAAAGAAATAGAACAGCACAGCGCCACACTCAGCAAATCTAATTGGCACCAAATATGCGACGGACTGCAGGGTAATCTCTCCTCATCTAGGGCCTGGCATCTTCTCATACATATGATCGACCCTAGTCAAACTAAAAAGCAAACGCGGCTTACACTCAAAAGACTTGCCCATCAAAATCGACATAATCAGCAGGCACCGTTAGACCAACTAAAATCAACTTATACCACTGTGGGCCAAGCGATATCGTATCCCGACTACAGTGGCCCCGGTCAACCTTCCCTCGACTCCCAGATTCAGGAGGCCGAATTCAGAGCAGCTCTCCTTAAGCTCAGGAACTCGACACCTGGAAAGGACCAAATCACCAATGTCATGCTCAGGAATCTAGATGACCGCTCCATTTCTGTTCTTACCGATTACTTCAATGAATGTTGGGAAAAAAGGGGAGATACCAGCGGAATGGAAGCATGCAAAGATAATTTTTATCCCCAAAACCAATAAGCCCATTAATGTATACAATCTCCGTCCCATCTCCCTTACCTCGTGCCTGGGAAAACTGTTTGAGCATGTCATCCTCGCCCGTCTCACGCTCCACATGGAATCGCAGGGATTATATATCCCCATAGCATGGTGGGATTTCGATCGCACCTCTCTGCACAAGACGCCCTGTTACAGATCTCACACGCCATCCTCAATGGCATGGTACACCATACAAGGGCAGTTCTGGTTGTAGACCTCACCAAAGCGTTTGACAGGGTCACGCACAGGGCAGTTCTGCAGGGTATACAAGATCTGCAATTAGGACCTAAAACCTATAACTATATCCGGGCCTTCCTAAATGGGCGCACGGCCTCCTTGCATATAGATGATGTACAAACGCCCCCCTTCCCCCCTTGGTAACATTGGCACACCTCAGGGGGCGGTTTTATCCCCACTTCTTTTTAATATCGCCCTGATCCCTCTGGCGAAAATTCTCAGCCGCATTCCACACTTGGGACATACACTTCACGCCGACGATATAACGGTGTGGACTACTTACGGCTCGGATGGTGACATCGAGTCGACCCTTCAGGAAGCAGCCACGGCTATCGCTACACATGCGGAAAGCATCGGCCTTGAACGTTCCCCCACAAAATCGGCGCTCCTCGTACTCCGACCGCACCGTGTCCCTACAGCCCCCTATCACAATATATTTGCACAACACTCCCATACCGCAAACGCCCACCCTCCGAATTCTTGGCCTGTACCTGCAGGACACGGGGAAAAAACAACATTACTCTGAAGGCACTGAGGCAGTCCACTTACTCCGTCATCCAGCTTGTTAGAAGGGTTTCAAGTTCACGCGCAGGTCTAGACGAAGCGGACAACCTCAAGGTGCTACATGCCTTTGTGCTTAGTCGCATTCTATATGCTTCTCCTTACTTGACCCTATCCTGCACGGATAGACAAAATCAATGCTCTAATCCGCATGGCTACCAAAGCAGCGCTTAATCTCCCAAAGAATACTAGCACGGATAGGCTCCTAAAACTGGGAACGCATAACACAATACAAGAACTGATAGATGCACATAAACAATCGCAGTACCTTCGCCTGGCTGGGTCCGAAACAGGGCGGCATATACTCGATTCACTTGGAATCCGTATACCGGCACATGCTACAGAATTAGTCTCACTCCCTCGCGACATGCGCGCCGCGCTTGTCATTAAACCTCTCCCCAGTAACGTTCACCCAGAATATCACCAATCCCGCCGCGTCGCGCGAGCAGTTACTCTCCATAAGGCATATGGCACTTTAGAAGATGTGCGCTGGGTATACATGATGCGTGTGGTCCAGACCGTTCGGTAGCGGTAGCTTATCATCCTGCAGCCCCCCCCACTCACCCACTTCTTTGACCCCCCCCCCCCCCCCTGTACACCGGAGGAAGCAGAGGAAGCTGCTATTGCGTTAGCGATCGCCAAAACCAACGTCACTTACGTACTTAGCGATTCAAAAACAGCCATTCTTAACTTTGCCCGTGGTCGCGTCCATCCTCCCGCGTGGCCGATGTTGAGGGTGTGTACCATAAACCCTGATAGGCTTATTGAACTCGTGTGGGTGCCGCCTCACTCTGGCAATCCCGGAAATGAGGCCGCCGATAACATAGCCCGAGGACTTATTATCCGGGCAAATGGCGACCCCAGCCGGGATTTCTCGAGAGAGCGGGCACGCACGTTCTCTGAACTCACCCAACAAGCACGCCTTGCCCGTCGTATCTACCCTTCTCCCCACCCCCGCCTTTCCCACTCCGAACAGATCATCTGGAGGCGACTCCAGACCAGAACTCTTCCCACTCCTCAAGTCATATCCCACTTCCGCCCCCATTTCTCCGGAGTGCACTCTCTGTGGAGAGTCGCCTGCTACCATAGGCCACATTCTCTTTGGCTGCCCTGCCGATCCTCCCCCACAGGGGCAGCCCGCCATCAGGACCTGGGAGGAATGGGAGGCCCTCCTTGCGTCGCAGGATCTGGACGCACAGCTTCGCTGTGAGAACCGGGGTGCCAGTGCCCTGGCCCTACGTGGTCTGGACACAAATACGCGCATTGTGATGGCCGTGGGGGGGGGCCCAGGGCCCGTAAAGGACCCAAACTCACTCGCCCAATAAAGTTTTTTCCTCCTCCTCCTCACGCAAAGTCTCTGTGAGAGGGACATGCGGTGGCTGTGGCTGGTGCTGACAATTTTTTTTTTAGGTTGTCACGGACTAAAGTAAAAATGGCGAAGTTCAGTTTGCATTTCAATAATGGAAATAAAAAAAAGGAACATGTTAAAATAACAGAAAGGATATAGAGATACGTAATAGCAGCTACTACGTTTTTCTCAGAAGCGTTCAGCGAGCCTTTTTTAAGGTGTTTTTTAGATGCACCAAATTTTCTGTAGTCCGTCGTCAAAAGGTAAGCAGATATGCATAAATGGCATAGCTATTAGTGGTGCCGCCAGTATCGTGCGTTATACGTGTTTACTGTGATTGTGTGATACGCAAGCGCCTTTCCATTTTCCTTAAATTTTTACAGTAAAAAAATCACAACATAATCGTTGCTGTAAGCGGCTGTTGCTGTCAGCGGAGCGAATAGACCTTATGCAAAATCTGCTGCCAAATGGCGTCCACTGTGCGCATTCCTACCATGTTGAAGGTTAAGCTCGCTCCGCCTGGGCTCACACGGAGCGTACGTATACCAACGTCTGGCGGCTGAATGGAACGACTATGGCAGCATATTTTCGTGTGCCGTGTTACTCAGATTGAGGTAATTGGGATGCAGAAAAAAAAAAAAAAAAGTTTGCACGAAGCTAGCCTCCCCGTTATTAGATTTCCTCGCGACCGTCGAGAAGTGGCATATCGTTCCGTTGCTGGCTACTGCTTTCAACCCACGCCGTGTTTACGTTCGCCGTTCTTTAACGCGGGATGTGACGACATGGGCACTCGTCAGGGGAACATTCTTTGCCATGTCGGAACGAGACAGTTTTCGCGCCGTGTGCTTGCAGGCACAGAAAAAACGGCTTCATGTACGAGCTTCAAAGCTGCGTCGCGGCTATAACTAGCGCATGCCTGCGCTGCTGTCGACAACATAACTATATTTGTTACACTGCGACAAAAATTACATGCTGGGCACTCAGCTCGTGCGCGTTATCAATTCTCAGCGAACAGACCGATTGCGCTGGAGCGTGTTGTTTGCCCTTGGTATGGTGGAGGGAGGTGTCAGCATCGGCCTGGGCTGCGCCGTGCAAGTCGGTGCGGCACTTTTTAATGACGCCGACAGGTGGCGCGTCGTCGTCTGCGAGAGTATGCGAGAGCCTTTGCGCTGCCCGAACGCCCGAACTGCACGAACAGTGGGGGCGGATGCAAGAGGCTGCGAGCGCGTTCGACCAGTCGCCGCGACACGACGCATCCGCGCATCCGGATCGCGCGGGCAGCGCGGGTGCGCAGTCATCGCGCGTCTGCAGAAACGCGTTCCTTGGGCTGTGTGTGCACACGTGCATCTCTTCACCATTCAGTAACCACGCTGATTCGGCGGCGCTGCAGTCGGCTCCGCGAGCCCATTCGCGGCGCCGAATCGTCATGAAAAAATGCTGCCTCTCCGGCGCGCGGTGCTCACATCTCCCCCTCCAGCCACCATACCCTTGGTTTTCGATTGTTGAGTTAAACAAGGTGGCGTTTGGTGGGATGCTTCGCGCGCGTATTGCTTCACTGTGCGTATTTTTCAAGCAATTCGTGTACTATCCCTGTCAAATTCAAATGGAAGGTCCGGATGTCCTGACTGCCCCCTCCTCTTTACTTATTTTTTTTTGTAAATTTCTATCCTAAGAAGAGCACATAAGGTTCTCCCAAAAAGCTGATTTCCTTTCGGAAAAATCGTGTGTCCATCCCTACGAGCTATAAACTGTTAGCATATGTACTCGTAACTGAAAAAAAAAAAAAAAAAAGGTTTTCCGGCAAATCTTTTACATTCGACCGTGGGTGCGCTACAGATGCGCTGAATTGGTTTCGCAAATGTTGCGTCGGTGACACTAAACTGCCTATAGCTGCAAAAAGTTGAAATTGTAAGGCGCCAATGGGCCCCGAAAACGACGATGTGAACACGAATATGCTTGGCGTATCGTGTTATTTGGGAGCACAGTCTTCATGTTCAATTTTCACGTGCGTGAGATGCGGAATTGTTTTTAATATTTGAATTATCCGGTAATTCTACGCAAAACATACGACGGTGTCTACTCCAGAGAAATATTTTTTTCATTTCAAAAAATAAAAAGAGGACAACGTTTTATTTAAAATTAGATTCACAAGGGATCAGGTTGATGTAGGCTGCCCCTTATAAAATACGCTTTTAATTAAGTCAACAGCACTTTCTAGTCCCCATCGCTGTACCTGGCCGTGTCACGTGCTGAAGCATCCTCCCAACCATCCTACACTACACTCATGATATCCATAGCTAACAACACTTTGTCCGCTACACCGGAAACATACAGACAAAATTTATAACCTAGCGAAAAGCTTCATTCTCAAAAACGACAGGCTTACATGTGACTAGGTGACAAACTTGTACCTTCTTCTTGTTGTGAGGCAGTCTTCTACACGTAATAACTGTCGACGTAATAACTAAGACACGCCGGTAACGTTTACAGGCCCCTACGCGCTCGTCTGACGTTTTTATGTGCCGACTGCCTGCTATCAAAGCAGATACAAGCAAGAAGTAATAGCAGCGACAGATATACAATTCGGACACAAGCCTCCAGCATGACGCCCAATCGGTAGCTTCGTCAAACCTCCGACAGATGGCAGCAACTTTGCGTAAGGTCTTTGCGTAACTTTGCGTAAGGCAGAGGAGAAAAGGATAACATTCGCTCGTATAGACCGCTAACCATTACATCGGTGCTATACAGGTTGGCGATGCAGGCAGTAAAATTAAAAATAGAAGCGTGGGTAGAACAAAATGATATTTTGGGAGAACTTCAGAATGGATTTCGAATCGACAGGCGGTTAGATGATAATCTGTTTGTTCTTACCCAGTGTATAGAAATATCAAAAATAGAAAACAGGCCCTTATACGTAGCTTATCTAGACATCACCGGGGCATATGACAACGTTAATCAGGAATTTTGTGGGATATATTGAAGCTTATCTAGACATCACCGGGGCATATGACAACGTTAATCAGGAAATTTTGTGGGATATATTGAAGGAAGTGGGCATAGGTGACGACTGTATACAGCTTTTGAGGGAGATATACCGAGAAAATACAGTTTGTGTAGAATGGGAAGGAATAAGCTGCAAGGACAGTGTTGACATTAGCAAGGGGCTGAGACAGGGGTGTCCTTTGTCCCCGCTGTTATTCATGCTGTACATGGTGAGGATGGAAAAAGCGCTAGAATGTAGCAACATTGGATTTAATTTGTCACACAAACAGGTCAGCACGATGGTTGAGCAGAAGCTTCCAGGTCTATTTTATGCTGATGATATTGTCTTATTTGTGGACAGTCAAGATGATATACAGCGACTGGCAGATATATGCGGAAGGGAATGCGAGGCTCTAGGACTAGGATTTAGTGCAACAAAATGTGGATTGATGGTATTCAATGATCACGAAGACCATGCGGTCTTCATGCAGGGCCAAGAAATACCGAGGGTAAGCGAGTACAAGTACCTCGGAGTGTGGGTAAATGAGGGGGGATAGATATATGGATGTACAAGAGAAAGCATCGGTAACAAAGGGAAAGAGGAATGCTGCAATTATGAAGCACAGAGCTTTATGGGGATACAATAGGTACGAGGTGCTACGAGGGCTGTGGAAGGGTGTGATGGTTCCGGGGCCTACATTTGGGAACTCAGTGGTGTGCATGAAGTCAGAGGTGCAATCAGGAATGGATGTAAATCAAAGGACTGTGGGACGCCTCGCGTTGGGCGCTCACGGGAAGACGACAAATGAGGCTGTAAAGAGGGTGATATGGGATGGACAGGTTTTGAAGTGAGGGAAGCTCAGAGCAAAATTAGATTTGAAGAGAGGCTGAGGAAAATGAAGGAGAGTAGATGGGCAGGGGAAGGTTTTCAGGTATTTGTATAGAAAAAGCGTCGACACGCAGTGGAGAAAAGAACTAGGAGGCTCACCAGTAAATATACGGCTAGCAGTGTGGGCGACATGGCAACAAGGAGCATTAAGCGAAAAGTCAGAGAGGCGGAGAGGACTTATTGGATGACAGCGATGGAAAAGAAGCCGGCTCTCAGTGACTACCGAAAGGGAAAAAACGAAATAAGGAGGGGAGAGGTTTTATGATAATTCAAGGGAAGCGCTTTACTGTTTGAAGCAAGGTCGGGTTGCCTTAGAACGCGTAGCTATAAAGCGAGATTCTGTAACGAAGAACAATGTACATGCTGTGGGGGAACTAAGGAAACGATGGAACATGTACTGATTGAATGTGGCGATATCCACCCAGATATACGTGTGGGCACGAGTCTACACATGAAGCCTTGGGTTTTAGGGACAACAATGGAAAGTTGAACACGTCCGCGATAGAAATAAGTAAGAGACGGTTAGAGTATTGGTGGCAGAAAAGTAGAGATAAAGGACAAAAATGAAGAATGGGGGAAAATAAGGTCCTTCTACCTTAAGGGGGCAGAGAGATGGACCGTGAATTTATATTTTTTCATTGCTATAATAACATAAATTTAATCAATGTAGATAAGGCATTAGGCCAACATAAAAAAGAAAGTTTTTTTCGAGCCTGGTGGCAGACATGTCACCGCCCCCGTTATAAAGGGGACGCTCATAGCATCCATCCATCCATCCGTCTATAGCGGTGGTATTCTGCGACGCTTTGAGTCCCTCAAAACGTTTCAGACATTTTTAGGCTGTACAAGTTTTAAATCATAAAAGGATTGCACGTTCATGAACATGTTGCTGGCTAACGCTTTTTAGCCATCAGATAAACAGAATGCGAAATGTCAATGCGACTTCTGTGCTCTTTATTCACGATGTTTCACAATAAATGGCGCTACAGCGTTGTTGCTGCTGTACACCTTTCCGTTGACTAGGTGCTGGGTAAACGGTGGCATGCTTGCGGAGAATGTAAAGCAATACAACCGCATTTGCACCATCGTGCAGAGGTTCCCATTTCATGTTCTTGTAATTACGGAAAGAAGCACTAGTTTTTCTGGCAAGCAGAGCCGCAAATTCCATCAATTACAAGAGTGATACGCATGTAAACAGCTTTGATGTTTAGCCTCTAAACCCACTCTATACTAGTATGTTTCGGAATAAAAGTATACTTTGAGGAAAAAAGACAAAAAAACAAACAAATAGTTTACATGAAGGAAGATTTTTTCGGAGTTACTAGGTCACCAAGGAAATATTTTGGCGCGTATGGGATGGCTGGTACATTTTGTAGATCTCTAATAAAAGAATAGCGAATATATCGAAGTGTCTTAAAATTCAAATGGAAAGTATTTCACATAGAATGATTGCGGTAGTATCTTGTTTGTGTAAGCCGTGTACTTGTATCTTGTTGCTGCTGACACATTTCCCTTGAACTAATGCTCCTCTGAAAACCCTGTCCTCCTTAACTTCAATGGAACTTTAACACGCCCACGTGACCGGAGGAGCCTCAAGTGAGCCCGTTTTTGTGTTTCAAAGTAAGCTCATAACGTTCAAGGTTACCTAGGAACGTACTTGGGAAAAAGACGAACAGATTGTAGAATCCTCTTGTTTTGTGCGCGCATAAGCTTTTCCACTGGACTTTATAATATTGGTAACAAAAGCCACGACTTCTGGGATAAGATAGGAGTTGCACGTTCGGAACCTTCGAGGACTACGAAGTGTCAAGCTTATTCGATTGAAAAACGCTAAGGAGTAAGAAATGAAGGGTCACCTTCTTAAGTACACGCTTGCATTCACTCAGGAGTTTCGAGCCGTCCTTTGCCGAGCAGAGGACGAAGAGCAGCACCACAGCGTCGAAATGTCCATCTGGCAACACGCCCATGTCTTCCCCATGTCCGACAATCAACCGCTTCAGCTCCACCTGATGACAGAAACACATGTTTTGCGTTTGCAGAGAAGTAGCGCCAATGACGTTCTTGAAGTGACTGAAGGCCCTTTCTTTTAACACTTAAAAGAATTCTACATGCACTCCGGAAATGCATGTCGAAAGCCTTAAACAAGAGAAAACTCTTAGGCAAACTGTAATATAGACGAAGCGCTACCTGCCCGAGCGGGGTTTATGCAGGAGCACGATTTTTCTAGCGACTTGCTTAAGGCGTGTTGCGTCCGTTTCGTACATGAGTTGTGGTGAATGGCTGCGCAATGCTTCCGTAGGAGTGTGGTGTTATAAGTGAAGTATATACTTTATGCAGGTATTTGTCCCAGTATACCGAGAACGGGCGCTTATGTATAGCGCGTAATTGTGCGCCCTTATTGCGCCCACAGTGGACTTGAACTGCGCGTTGTACATCCGCATTGGCAAATTAATCAACATCGCCACGGGGGTAGGCCTGATATTTCGCAATGAAAAGCCTGTCCAGTATCACACTGTATTGGGGATCAACCCATGTTCTCTTATATTATATCTGCTGTGGGTTGACCAGTATTTCTGTGTCCAGGATAGCGCACATTACTTTTTTTTTTTTTTTTTTTGCCGCGGACGGACGAACGGAAGTAACTTTCTGACCACCTCGCCACATAATGCTACTCATCAAAAGGTGTGCGGCTCCACCTGTCACCCTTAGCCTACTGTTGACGCACGATGTGAAATATGCTCCAAGCTCATAAGGATAAAGGCTGGCGAAAAGGAAGCGTACCGCCAGCAACACTCTAAGTGAAATGAGCAATCAGGTCTGCGCAGACCGTTCTCGTGAACACGTGAAAAAAGGAGCGACTCTTGGAATGGGAAACTTTTCGTAAAACTTCATGTTTGTTTGGCTTCGCCACTTTTTTACGACTTCTGAAGCAGCATACCAAAAGAAATAGGAATCATAAAGAGTCTGAAACGGATAGGCACAACGACACGTGGTGGTACCGATAGCAATATAGCGGTAACTCGTTTTGCTGGTGTGACCATTTGTCACAACAGCAAAACTCACGGGACTGACGTTTGTCTCGCAAGTTTGTGAAGAGCTAAGCATTTCGTGAAATTTTACTTGCACGGGCTTTCACGTTTCCACTCTTCAGCCTCTATCTGCGTAGTTTTAAACAGACACTCGCTATCGTGCTGCACGAGCGCCACCACGAGGTATAGTCAGGAAGTGGAACTCGAGATCAGGCCCGTAGCCAGGATTTTTTTTTTTCAAGGGGGGGAGGGGGGGGCACTTGTTGAGGCCTCGAAAAACACCTATTTTCATTATCTATTCTCGGTAAAACACCCCCCCTCCATCCGAAATTCAGGGGGGGGGGGGGGGGCTGGGCACCCTCTCTGGCTAGGGCCTGCTCGAGATTACAGAGAGCACTTAACAGGAAAGACCGCGCAGGGCCGTCTCTTCCTGGAACAGCTCTAGAGGGACATTGCAACACTTTTTGAAAAAAGTAAGAAAACACCGCCCATCAGTAATCAAGGTTCCTGCGAACATGCGAGCCAAATATTATTACACTAATCGCTGCACGGAACTTGCAATTTTTGTTTTAAAAACAGCCTAGAATTTCTCATTTTCCTCTTGGCAAACCACACTTGATAACATCAAAAATTATTCCGCATGCCTCATACGTTCTCAAACGATTATGCCGCTATAAGATTCAAATGTCAATCTATAGGAAACTTAACGTTGTGAAGAAAACGCTGGCACAAGTGACAATGTCCTGGAGAAGCGAAGGTTGAGGACATTTGTGGAAGGGTCGGAGCAATTCCTGCGAGGTCACGTGAACACAGTTTTCGAAAGTGTCTGTGATATCAAGCCCCTTTGGTAATCTCACGTTTGAAACTAGCGTTGATTGTATATTTCATACCTTAGAAAAAGCAGTTATCACTTTAAGCGAGGTTTCTATGTTGTCGTTTTCGACACATCGCTAATATGAGATATTTATAATATTACCTTCGTAGAATAAAAAAATAAAAACCACTGTAATAGTAGCCATTCACCGCATATTCACTTCATACAGACTCAAGAATAAATGAATAGCGGCTATGAGGCGGCCTTTATAATGACATCTCGTATTTACGCCTGAGCAAGAAACGGCGTGACTAGAACAACCTCACAAAGTAAGAAACACCGTCCCCGAGTTGAAAGCTTATTAAAAAAGAAACTAACAAAAAAAACGGCATTTTATACAATCCCAAAGGCACGCATACATCAGCCACAATCACTACTAATGATTAATTGCGCCTGAGCGCTTCGTAATATGTGGACCTTTAAAACACCCACTAGTTGCGTAATTGATATGACGTGGTGCGATTTTACGCCTCTT
>JALIZH010008123.1:0-27103 GCA_030522465.1 Rhipicephalus appendiculatus | reverse complement strand
CGAGACAGTAGATATTTCGGATAGTTCAGTCGTCATTGTTGAAGTTCCATTTCTGGTGAATCGGCAGCGACCCCACGATTTTCGCTTTGCGAGCCAAACATTTGCTTCGTCCCGATAACTCAGTCGCGGCAGTCTCCGAAATGGAATATATTCGACCCGCATTCAACTTCGAGTTTACGCAGCCATGACGGCTGACGAAGCTGCTGTACACGCATTGTGTGTATACTATAATACCGTGCATTAAATGGCATGTTTGTTAGCAAGCTTTCGGCTAACATAGTCCGAGCGCATTATCTTTCTCTTAAAAAAATAACAAGCTAAAACATAGTGATTTTTGAAAACCTGATTTGAAAAGGCTGCCTAAAATATTTCTGTGAACAAATTAGAAGACATAGTCAGCAAGCGGCCGAATTTACAGACCCTTTCCGTTCGTGAGTGTTGTTTCTGATTGGCCAGCGGCCTTGTCCAGTGATTGTCTGCCGCGTCCTTACGTACGGAAATTTGCACTCGCAAAGACTGCTGCAGCATGAAGCGTTTTCCTTTTTTTTTCTTTTTGTGGATACAGGCAGTATGTCCTAAGGCTTAATGAGATGAGGCAACGATATCAGGCCGCCATGGAGAGCTTTCTATCACCTGAGGTTCTTTAACGTGCACCTAAATCCAAGTACACGGGCCTCTCGCATTCCACCTCCCCTGAAATTAGACAGCCGCGTCAAGATCGAACCCACGACATTTAAAGAGACACTAAAGGCACATATGAAGTCGACGTTGATTGCTGAAATAGCGGCCCAGAAACGTCGTAGTGCTACTTTCGTGCCAAGAAAATGCTTATTATGAAATAAAATCACGTTTTAATGGTCTGCATGGCGTCAGCGCACTTCAAATCACCCGCCTGAAAACGGGCCTCCTGACGTAGCAGTTGCCTTTGCCCAACGTTGACCGCCTTTACTGCGCGGCCACCGACACTAGTGGCAGCAGAGCGAAAGGAGCGGGTGCCACAGCAGCAATAATGGCCATTGAAGCTTGTTGCGATGGATGTCGTCGGTGAACCTGACAACGAGACATTGGCTCGCGACCCTGGCGCAGAGGCACGGCACTCAGCCACTTCGAGCGTAGAGGTTCGTTTTTCGGCACCCAGTGAAAAGTCAGGTCGGTTTCTATGCTGCAGCCCAAGCGAAGTACA
Organism: Rhipicephalus appendiculatus; assembly: GCA_030522465.1. Lineage (NCBI taxonomy): Eukaryota > Metazoa > Arthropoda > Arachnida > Ixodida > Ixodidae > Rhipicephalus > Rhipicephalus appendiculatus. The sequence continues at coordinate 25,920 of JALIZH010008123.1, read as the reverse complement.
CTATTCGGGTATCCGGCAACATCACATGCACGTGACATTAGGGGACTTCTAGCTTGTACAGTCAGCCACAAAAGGTTACGGACCATGATGCCTATCCGCGCCACCCAAGCGGTGCGCCATCTACCGTCAACCGCTGCGGCGAGCCGGAAGCAGGTCTTCCTGTTATTCACTGGCATATAAATTTATACTGCCACGCAAAACACTGTTAGTACGTTGGTTTTACGCAAATGGCTTATCTGCGGTGTGAGCGTCGCACTCCTACTTTGATAGCAGAATCAAAGCTACAGCGGCGTGTTTCGAAGGGTGGGCCGTTGGGTAGATATCACTTTGAGAGAGAGGCTGCGACTGATACGTCATACTGATAGACTGCTCTCCAGGCAGGAGCGCGTAGCCACCGATGCCGATCCGTCACAATTATGATTGATGTTCGTCTATTGTAAACCTTTTTTTTTTTTTGATTGACATAAACACATACGTTATAAACTATAGCAACGGTTTTCTATATACCTTGACAGCGGACAGTGAAAGTCGAGTCAAAGCTAGGTCCTAAGGTCCATAATGTGTGCGTTGAAGTCGCCGACTAGTATAAAGGGTTTGTGCTTGTAGGTATTTTATATTGTTCTGTCGCAATCATGAGTGATATTAGTATATTTTTAAACGTTTTTTCGCCAGATGCTTTGATTGATGGGTGCCTAAATGTCAGCGCTTTTACGGTGTTGCGGCCTTTTATTTTGTTCTGGTTATTAGCCTTTAACTATACTCTTGTTAACCTTTCGTTAACCACGTTTTTTAATGCATTTTTAACCACGCATTTTAATGCATTTTGAACGCATTTCGTTAACCACGCGCTACGTGGTGTGTGTTTCTTTTGTGTCAGCGTGTGTGAATGTGTGAGTGTTTCGAGGGATTATGAAGTTGGGCTAAATTACTTACAATATGACGATTTACCAACTAGCCCAACAACAAGTTTTAATAAACCACGCATTTCCCCGTGACAACGGACACCGCGGACGTGGACGTGGACGCAAAAGGCCTCGCCTCTAAAGTGCTTCACCCCTAAAATAAGAAGACGCCTGACCGAAGTCATGAGTGACACCAGGGTGAGTAAGCTGAGGCGGGTAAGCGCCATTTCCGGGACGAAGTCCCGAAGTTGTTTCGAAGACTTCCACGCTGAGGAATAAGACGTTTTTCAGATTTTGTGTACTCTCGTGAGTAGCACGAATAAAGAAGCCATTTTTTTTTCTCATTTCACAACCAGTGAGCCCTCTTGACCTAATTTAACCGAAATCCGAAAAATAATTGCACCAGTGACTCAATTTTTTGTTTGTGGTCTTCCGAGTACTAACCATTTTAAAACACACACAAAAATACACTCCCGCCAAAATAAAAAAATCCAGGGCTGAAAGGGCTATAGCGTTGGTCATGGTCTGAAACGACCAAAAGAAAGGCCCATTCCGCGACCACAGAAAAGCGTGACTGGAATCGAACTTTAGCGAAGTAAGAATTTTCCTTAGTGGGGAAATCCCCTTTTTCCGTTATACATGTTGACCTAGAAACCCTCTCTATTCTCACATGAGGAAATATTTCAACAAAGCCTTCGTAGTATGTGATCTCAAGTTAGTTCTGTTTTGTGCTATCGGTACAACAGGTTGATTTGTTTCAAATATACTCGCATTCTGCAAGCCTAGCTGCTTACCCGGTGGGCGACGGCTTCTGAGCATGGGGCAGTTGGTTCGAAACTCAGCACCCCCCAAAACATGCTACATTTTCATCTCCACAGCATTCTATCTTCTAGTACAGAAAGTCTTACGGACGGATGTACATTTAAAATTGGCTCTCATATAAGAATTTAGTGAAAACGCTTAAGGCACATCCCTTGTGTCGAAGCATCGGCTCCAGCGGCATCCCTTGTTTAAGAACATTCAACACTCATTGTATTAGCAGTCCTCTTTGAGCCCGCATAACATACCCAGCGCCTTCGCCCTTCACAGACGTGTAGCATACCCACTCCTGCAAATGGAGGGTAAGCAAGCAATAGTCCGCGTGACCAGAATTTCGTTCTTCGATCTGCGGCACCCAATCAAGAAATACACGCGGTCGATAGCGGGGAACAAGGGTCGAATACGTGGAGCCCCGTCCCGTGGAACGTCCCTCGTGGTTGCTTCTTTTTCTTCATTTTCTTTCGTCTGTTTACATTACCTTTCGTCACGCGAACTAAAGCCGTGCCCGCCATCGGCACTTGCGGTTCCCGTGCCACATCCGGTCGTGCGCACTTCAGTATTGCGGTCGGTCGCGAAGGCATAGCTTCATATGGCGAAATTATTGGAAGATGATCAAGCACTCATTTACCATGGAGATGATTCTTTCGTGAATTATTTTGTGCTTCCAACTTGTGGCTATAATGGAAAATGAAAGCGCACCAAATTAAACGCAGATAATAAAAAAATGAGCTGGCAGAATACAAATGCGTGGATATTGGCGCTATTGCCGCCTTATTTATAGCAGTTAATTTATATTTACTGGAACAAAGTCACGAAAAGGGACATATATCCGGGAGCCGTAGGCCGTAAAGAATCTACGCGCACCCATATCATCCCCGCATATTGCATCTATAATAACCTATCTAGCTGTAAATGACAAGGTCTTAGGTTAAGTCTTAGGTTAAGCAAGTTTACAGGATCTACCCGATAATGTTTCAGTGTGAATAAAAAGTGCCAATAAAAAGAAAACGAAATCTGCTAAAGCACAGCCGTTCGAAAGCTGTAAGGTGTTTGGTTCCTCTCTCGCTAGCAACACATTGTTTTGGTATAATTACCAGAGTAAACGCGCCTTTTAAGCTGAAATTAAAACTGCTTAATTAATGTTTGCTTCGGCGAAATATACGAACTAATAACTGCCCTTCCTAGAGTGAATCGGCGTACTCAGTCCTTACGTCGGCACCAGTATTGCTTGTGTAGTAATCTTTTTAATGAATATTTTACAGATAAATACACAAACAACAAAAGCATTGTAAGGGCCGAACATGTTTACTGATAATTCTGGATTGAGGCATGCGCGGTCGTAAATTTATGCCCAAACGGCTGGCTCACGAATAATTTTTAAGCAGTTAAGTACAGTTTATCCTTGTAAATACAGCCCATGAACGGGATCGAAATGAAAAAAAGAGACAGGAACGGTGCTATCAAGAAACATTTCTGTCACACGGACCCGATATTCAGGCATAGAGCAGATTCCGAATCAACCAGTGAGAAAGGGACAGAATTAGTTCAACGGGATCCATGTGTGCTAGTTGATAATCTGCAGTGGCTCAAATAAATGAGAGCACAAGGACAGCAGATGCAGTACAATCACACAAAACGAGAGCTCACAAAGAACTAGCTTGTCAGCGAGCGCTCGTATTGTCTTGTCTTACCTCGTCAGTCGTCCTTGTTCTCGAGCTCTTAGTTCTTTGACCAAAGACTGAGTCACGTCACGCACTAACGTAAGTGACACTCTACAGGCTTCCAAATAATACGAAAGTTTGTGAAAAAAACAAGCTTGAAGTAATAAAAAAAAAGGTGGAACATGGAATGCCGCTGGAGCAAACCTTTTGACAAGAGGACTTGACTTCGTAAGACAAGCAACCGCTTTGCATAGTAGCGTAATGAATGCGAAGTATTTCTTAACGAATTGCAGGCTCTATGGGCATTTCTTTCTATCTATCTATCTATCTATCTATCTATCTATCTATCTATCTATCTATCTATCTATCTATCTATCTATCTATCTATCTATCTATCTATCTATCTATCAATCAATCAATCAATCAATCAATCTATCTATCTATCTATCTATCTATCTATCTATTTATCTATCTATCTCTCTATCTGCTTTAGCTTGGAGTAGACGAAAATTGGTATGGGACGGTAGGAGACTTTCAGGAATATGAGTCTGGTCACGACATAAATAACGTGAAAATCTTGTCACGTACATCATCAAACCCTTTCCTCCAGACACGTGTGGCATATACCCGTATACCCCGGGACGCGATGTGCGGGTATGCGCCGCAGGTCATTGACAGTTTGTATGTACCCCGGAACGGCGAGTTCGGACATTAGTAACTTAAATGACAGAGAGCTAGGGGATACTGACATCGGCAGCATAGACCCGACCAACGCAAAGATAAAAAATCAGGATCTCAGCAGGAATTGAACCTAAGCGTTCCGCGTGGCAATCAGGTATTCTACCACAGAGTTCTGCCAGGCTTTTAAACTGATTTGGAAAACGACACTGTGCAGGCGTAAAGTCAGTTTCAGTTCTAGGTATCTAACTCGATAACAAAATCATAAACATTACATATGTAAACCTATGACACAGATGCCTTGCCGGGTCAACGTCAGTTGTGGTTCCAATGCCGACTCCAATTTAAAGTAGTTTAATAAACATTATATTTGTATTCCTATGATTCAGCAAGCTATATATTCAAGCGTTGCTCGACCTCGAGGAACTACGCTAATGAAAAGCGTCACACAGTAAAGCGTACTTGGTTTTGTAAATAGAGTCGTCTGCGCTCTAACATGCGTGCTGACGCTATGTCAGACTTTAAGTTACCCAGTGTAGTCATAAGCAGGCGCTAGTGTAGTGGACGTTCCTCCCAAGCCCACGACGTGCACTAAACTGCTGCCCTTAACGTCGATCCACCTCGTAACATTTTCCTCAAAACGAAACAAAAAGAATTCAGTACGCTTCAGAATTACGCTTCGCGTACCCAACAGCACGGACTAATAAAAGAATGACATTTCAGCCTACCACTGTTGGTGCTGGTAGTACGCTAGTTGGTGGCGGCGTCGTTATGCAACAATGAACAACCAGTTCTCACATGTACATATTTTCTAGATACGGGAATGCGCATAAAATTTAAACATATGTTTATTGAGTACTACATCCATCCCTCTGGTAACGTTATCCTCATTTTAAGAGTGCCACATAGCAAACTTCTTGTTGCATGCTTCGCGTATCATTGACTCCCACGGTACGTGGGATCTGCCGAAGCCGAATGTTTTATGTATGTATTCCTAGCGAGCAAAGCCTGCACGAGCACTCTGTTAGGGAAGGCACTGCTGCCTTGACGAAGACAAGTCCTCTTGAGTGGCGGCAGCGACATCCCCTGTTCTACGAATTTCGCACTTTTTCAAGATTGAAACACTCCAATAATTATATAAAATATTACTGTAATGAATTTAGAAGAAAAGAAAACATGGATGATCCCTCCGTCATAGGAATCGGCATAACACGAAAGCAAAACGTGTCTTTACAAAACTAGTTGACTGTTTACTGAACTGCGATATAAGAGAGCTTGCACATGGCTGCTGGTGTTTGGTTGGTATAGCCCCGTTTAACTCGGATGTACCCACGTGGACGCTTGGCGGTACATCCCTATCGCCACGATTAGCATCCATTATCAATGATTAAACAAGCCCTTGCGGTAGCTGTAGTAATTAACGGTGTGAGCGTAATCAAGGAAAGCGGTGTGACAGCCAGAAGGGCATCACTCATTTGACGCAAAACTTGGGCTAATGTCACCATCCCGCGGCCTGTAAAGAGTTATTGAACACCACGGCCGCACCAAATGGAAACGCAACGCGCGTCATGTCCCAATTGTAGCCCGGCCGTGATCTTTTTCGAGACGAGTGTAAGCGGAGAACAAGGTGTTAGACGAGGCAGGCGCGCGTCGAAGAGATATTTAAGGGGCGAAGCTCCTTAGGGCGTAGGCTAGTCCGGCGTCGTCGTCGTCGCCGTAGTAGCCACCTCTAGGTCTCAGAATGATCACTAGATGGCGCTGCGGTGCCATCTAGTGATCGACCACATGTAACCCCCCAACCATCCGAGGAACCTGCATCGATCTCGTCTTTGCAAACTTTCCACTACGACCCATCCAAGAACCCCTATCCCTCCACTTCACCGAGCATAAAGCCGTTATAATGAAGGCGGAACGGAAGCCATGGCTTATGTAAACGGTAACCACCACGACTCACGACCAACGAAGAAAACATGGCTCCAGTACGAAAAAGGAAAATCACGGCTCACGAATAAATAAAATTTCTTAATATACACACACAGTGTTTGTCACGTCTTTGATGATGTACCGGGGCAAGATTCCCGAAAGATTCACGGTTTTTACCGATGAACCTCCGGAGCTTCGCCCACTCATCATCATTCACTCCGTGGATATGCGTGGAATTTTATTTTTTTTGGTAAGAATGGATGCTATGAGCGAGACTGACGCTTTAAAGCTTTACGACGCTTGGGAAAGGTCGCCACCTCGCGCTGTGTTAAGGCGCTGACAAAACTGCCCTTCTATTGAAAATGCACCGAATGGCATGAACGCGCTGCAGACGCTAATCCCGTAGGCCACGGTCATGATGCATTTCTTCAGTTTACCGCTCCCAGAGGCGACACCACCAAGCCGACCAAGAGCACTCTGAGAGGAAAATATCAGATAGAAAAGGCCCATTTCTAAAGTCTGCGGAGCAGTGTTGCGCAATGGGCGCCTCCATTCCATTGCAATCCCATTCCAGGGAATTAGAACTTGCCGCAATGGCATTCCTTTCAATTCCTCGGAATGAAAAAACTTAGCCCATTCCCATTCCCGGAATGGCCGGGCAGTCCTATTCCATTCCTGTAATTTCTCAACGTAGAAATGCATCTTGATAGTTTTAACGAGTTAATACTGAACGCCCCATAAAGCTGACGCCATCAGATGCATTAAGAACTGCTAAAGTACGCAAAACACGTTACCAATGTCGAGGGATAGTGTAGCTTGGTGACATATCTCGTGCAGTACAACCACCCTATTAATTCCCATAGGGGGCAGTTTTCCCGATACATATAGTATTTGCGTGTTCAGCATGTTTAAACGAATGGCGATGCTTTCATATATTTTCAGCTTAAATGTGTTAATGCTAAAATGATGACATAGCGTATCTTTATGCTGACAAAATTAGTGTTCAAGGAGACTAAGCAGTTTTGCCACGCGTCTGGAGCGATCGTGAATATGGAGAAAACTAAGATTTGGTTAATGGGGAAGAAAACCTTCTAGATCTGCTGGTATTAGTTGGAACAGTGCCCCGCTTGGGCACCTTGTGCCTTTGCATCGAATACGGAACACTGGGCCGCACTGCTCGTCAGCACTCACGCTTGTCAAGCGCGCCTCGAAAGCATGGATGGTGAGAGGAGAACTTTTTCTGTTCGCCTGTGCGCAGCTATGCAATATCAGGTATACAACTTAGAGAAGCGCTTTTTTGAATATGCGTCCGAGTCGGACGACGACGACAGAAGGAAAAGTGAAACAGTGAAAGGTGATGAGACAGCAGGCGGCTGGGGCGCCGCCACCGTAGTTCCACACGACGGATACCAGCGGCATAGAACCGCGGTTATGCGAAGAATAGAGACAAACTTCGGAGCAACGCAGGCTATAAAAGGACATAATTGCAGTAGGCGGGTTGCTTATAAATGGGCCGGGCTTGTAATCAGCCAAGCCATTTTAAAAATACTGCTTTATTGTTAAAATCGAGGCTTTGACTTACTATGTCTGAAGCTTGAAAAACAGCGCGTAGACGAAAAGGTATATGATATGAGGTATATATATATATATATATGAGGGCATTGTTTTCTAAATAAACTCATTTGCTAGTAGCGCTTCGTCCTGTGTTCTTCATAAGTCTCCGTTTTCTTTTAGCACTTCACCATCATGAACGAGAAGGTGCTCTATTTTCGGAAAAAGACGTAATTCCATTCCCATTTTATTCCGTGCAAAAGGCGCTTAATTCCATTCCCATTCCATTCCACCAAGCGTAGTCTCCATTCCATTCCCATTTCCTTCCGGGGTCGCAAAAATGTGGAATGAATCCGGAGTCATTCCAATTTCGGAGTGGTAACTCCGCAACACTGCTGCGGAGTGTGCGACCGGGACGAAGTGGGTAGCGTGCCCGGCATCCGTTTTCGCGTACCGAGATGTGGCTTCGACTCCAATTGACGGAAGTTTTATTGCGATGGCAATTATATGGACCGTCTCGACGGGTTTATGCCGTCGCCGTCGCACCCGGCGCCATGTCACGTATAAAGTCCAAATTGATAACATCCCTCAGCGCATCATAGGTTCTACTCGATGGAGAATAGCGCGCGAGCGGGGGCGATGAACGCGGCTGAAGCGGAGATCAAACGAGCCGGCCCATCTCCGTCGCTCCGAGGCGCATGCGATAAAATTACCCCGCCTGTGATACCCACCGTCGAATGCTCAAGCAGAGAGGAAACATCCTGCCAGTCTAACGAGCGTGAAAAGACGCGAGGGTAGGGGGTCCCTCGTGCAGCATCTGCGACATTTGATTTTAAACGAAGCCTTTAATGTCTCATGCTCTTGTCCATCCATCCGTTCGTCCGTCCGTCCGTCCGTCCATCCATCCGTGCCGTGGCATGGTGCCAGGTCACTGCCGAGGCACGCCAACGGACGCCGGTCGCGTCGGTCGCGTCGGTCGCGCCTCGCGTCGAAATCGATGGCGCTCGCGCTTTGCTTGCATAGCCTCGCTGTGCCCAGCGTGTGGGGAGAAGCGCGCATCGCGTTTCGTTCTGACCGACCCCATTTCAATGGGCGCAGGCGTTCAACGAACACACTTTGAAATTTATTAAGTGTCCTTCACTTTTACGAGCGCGGTCGTCGATGGCACGCGCGTTATGTGGCTATCTCGGCAGCCGTCAGCGGGCGTCTCATACCCTTCTACGTGCTGCGCTCTCAACGCAAAGTGACGGTGCGAAAAGTGTGCCTGGAGCGGCCGTATTCTCTTACAGCAGCGTTTTGTAAAGTTGCGGGAGATCGCATCCAAACGAGTTAGCTGCCAGCCTCACTTCGTATCCGCAATACAATTTGTTGCTATCACATTCATTGCTTCAGCCTTGTGGTGAAACTGATTTTTTCTTTGCCGGCTGATTTTGTACATTTTTTCAATGTCATTTCCGTGACATAAATACGTCACTGAAGTCTTGGCGTCCCCGGCATAAAACACTTTCGTGTTAAAAAAGCTTTATAATACTAGCGCTTATATTCAAAATTCTCACCGAAAATTACAAGACTATCTGATCAGAAATGCGAGCGCAGCATCAGAAGAAAACATTTTACCGGTCACGTCACTCACGAAATGGGGTCATACCACACCATCGAGGTCGCTTATTAAGGCGGAAGCCTTAGATGCCTTATCAAACGCGAAAATTGACCGGCATTCTGCGCTGGCGTCAACACCGAGTGGTGCAAATAATCACCATCGCGTGATGACGCAAGCATATGGTGTCATGAGGACATAGCAGATCACCATGTCACCACTGTGACGTCACATACGTGACATCATTGCTGGGTCAAGAGAGGGGTCCATCCAAGAGGCAGCGCAAAACAATGTCTTGTCCAAGACGCTTATAACGCCTCCGATCGTGGAGGCTTTCCAAATTCACGTTAGGTGCAGAACGCTGTCGGAGGAGGGCGCGGGAAGTTCAAAAGCTCGCAGGGTCCCTTGTGTATTCACGCAAGATGACTCGAAGGCGAAAGCCATCGTGTTTTTAGATGCGAAGCATCTTATGCTCGGGGCTCTGTCCGTCCCTCCCGCGTCCCGCGTCCCCCGTCCCGCGTCGGGCCAATTTGATTAAGTAGGGAAGCAGCCATTATGCGAACCAGAACACTGTAGTAATATGAAGGCCGTCAACCCTAGTACAACCATCAGAGTCATGGCCGAGAGCACAGAGAGGCTGCTTAGTAATGGCTAGGCAGGTGTCTGTCGCCCAGGTTGACCCCAGTCCTTGAGTCATGGCCGAGAGCACAGAGAGGCTGCTTAGCAATGGCTAGGCAGGTGGTGTCTGTCGCCCAGGTTGACCCCATTCCTTGATCTTCCTTGCATGTGTTTGGAGGGGGCTTAGTCCGTCCCTCCTTCCTGCGTCCTCTACTACGCTCACCCCCCTTTCTCTCCTCTAGGAACCATCTACTCTACGGAGCGGCGCCCGCGTCCCACAGCGCATGCGCTTCCTCTCTCCTCTAGGAATCCTCTACTCTACGGAGCGGCTCCGGCGTCCCCCACAGTGCATGCACGTCCCCTCCCCCCTCTCCTACGGTCCCCCCCCGTCCTTTCGTCTAGGAATCCTGTACGGAGCGGCGCGCACGACAGGTGGTGTGACAGCTGCATACCTCGCTGGGGTCGCCACGGTAGTTCCGCGGTATGAAAATGACGGAGCGCGGGCGCCTCATTCTCTCTCCTGTGCAGCGCCGCGATGAGCGCCCGGACCGCTGCCGTGAAATGAGAGCGGCGACGTTCCTTCCGCTCAAGCTAATTATCTCCCCGCTGCTTCGCATCCACACATGGTTCCCTTTAGCGGGAGATGGAGAATTTTGTTTTTAGTCGATATACAGTGGAACCCCGGTGATACGATCACGGCTCGTACGAATTTCGGGGTGATACGAATTTTTTCTGTGGTCCCGGCCAAGGCCCATTAGCCTGCAATGTAATGGAGTGCGGTTGTTGCGAACAGATTTTCACCCGCGACGTTTGATACGAACGTAAGCGACCACGCAGGTACGAACTGGCGCTGTCCGTGCTGTCACGCACAAGGTAACCACGCGCGGGCTCGGGAACCCTAGCACGGGCATGCTCGCGCAGCTGCCCACACACCGATTTGCACGAGAGACTCCCAAATTTCCAGCAAACCGCGCAATTGTGCGGGCAGAGATGTCCCGAAAAACATTCCCAACACCACCATGATAAGAAAATAACAACAAATGCCAGTGGTTCTAAAATTTTCTGGCCTTCAACAATGGAGTGGAAAGCGTTCCTTAGGTCACTTTCACTGTAGCGCTTGATGTCATGTTAAAAAACGTACTTTGACTGGGGAGGGGCTACAGCTGTCACGGGTCACAACACATCTGGTTCGCTAATTACACACGCACGCACGCACGCACCGTACATTTAAAAGTACCCACGGTCGTTTACATCTAAAAACTTTATTGGCAAATCATTTGGAGCTGTTCATGACGTTGCTGCGGCCCTGAGGAACAATGAACGAAAACGTGCGCCAGCTTTTTTTTGTCGCATACTAATTTTCCATGCTTTCTGGTGATACGAATTTCGGATGATACGAATATTTTTGGTGATACCGCGAGATTCGTATCACCGAGGTTTCACTGTATAAGGTAGCAGGGAGCACGAGCCGTCACGTCACGCGCCACTGCCAAGTGCCGTCTTCATTTCTTCTCTTGAGGTCGCGCGCTCTCCGGTTTTGTTCGCCGTCCAAAGGAGGATGCTACTACGGCATCGCTACATGACGTCCGCTATAATTTGTGACGATATGATGGCGTCATATCGTGACGTCATCGCGTGCTGATTATTTTTTGCATCACTTGTCCCCGATGCCGCAGGACGGTCGCCGGCGCCGATCAAATTTCCCTTTTGATTTCCCGTCTGATGAGGCATCTGAGGCTTTCGTCTTAATAAATCGACCTAGAAGAAAAGGAAGAAGATGGCTGTCTTTCGCCTTCGAGTCGACTGAGCCGGATGCGAAAGGGATCCCGTGCTTTTTGCAATGCCTTCTCACTGTTTTTATGGTTCCAGCCGTTGACCTCAACTACTAGTCTACCTGCAACAGAGATCATGATGGCCACCTACCAAGAAGGCCTGGAGCCTACTATGCTCCTACACAGTTGCATCACTTACGTCGAGTCACAAGTTCAGCACGTCGATGAATTACGGCACTGCATGATCGCTACATCGGTATTGGAGCAAGTACGCTTGAAAGAAGTACGAATTATATGTACGCATCAAAGTACACGTTAACAGGGGCAAACATTGAATTCCCTATAAAAAAGGCACGGCTGGTTCTCCCGACATAGAGCGTGACACATTTTCCTTCTATGACTGTACCGGCTAATAGCCTAAAAGCTTAGAGCTTTCTTGACGAAAAGAGGTAGCACGCCTCTCGTTTTTTTATTTCGATAGCTTGCCCATATGCATAGTAATATGTGGTGTCACAGATACTCGAATGCATTTGATTCGTGCAGAAAGTCTAGCAGTGTACGAAGATATTGTCCGAGGATCTAACGATCAACATTGGGTGGTCGGTCAGGCCAGAGGCCTGTTTCAGACCTTGATAAGTTTACTGCAAGTTTGTCACTGTGCCATCGGGGATTCTAGCGTCAGAGAATGAGAACGATTCACCATGGGGGCGAGAGTACTGCTGCGGCCAGAGAGTGTTCACAGATGGGGTGAACGTACACCCGACATGGAGCCTCCGTACCGCTACCTCCTCTGGTCTGGTTAAACCACCGGAAACGTCTGAACTACACGGAGGCATAAGGGCTCGCGTGACATGCCAGACGTTTCCTTTCTCCATAGCATCTGCCAGTGGGCACCTTCGGGAAAATGCGAAAGGAGGGTGCGATATGAATTGTTAGTGGGTGCCCAAATCTGCATTGATAAGATCCAGAGATGTTGCTCGAAGCATCCACTGAACTCGTATCCTTGTGTTCCTTGTTTTCCTTCTTTAAGCGTGGCAATGTTGAGCGGTCGCAGCCTCCAGCGTCTATCAACAAGCGTCTGAAGTTTTCACGGTGAAAGCCTTATATGTCTCATGAGTCGAAAAATCCAGCGCCCGACGTCGATGAGAAGCAGCGCCGACTGTCTCGTGCGTGCCAAAAGCAATGTGACCACCTCGTGCCGTCATATGAGGACGTGAAATGATCACGCCATGTTGTGGCTTTGTCGGATGAGTTCATGACGCAACATCTTGGCTCGGTCAAAAAGGGGGCCTATACCGGAGGTGGTGCAACTCCGCGTTAAGTGCAGAAAGCGTCAAGGGGCAGACGTTCTCCACCATATCAGCTGCTGGCCTTGAGCTTCTTTGGATGAAGTGTCGCAACAGTAAGCGTAGTGATTTTCCATCTAGCAGCTGCAGTGAGTGGAATGTCGACCTACCTTGTTCGCTTGACGTCGACATTGACCAAAGACTCGTCGGCGAAGGGCTGCCCAAAATGGGAGGACTGTAATTGTTGTCGCGTAAAGTGTTGTAGGACACCACGTCGCACCAAATTATGCAAATAAACACAATTCGGCTTCAGGAATTGACTCATCCTTTATAACAAAACTCAGCCCAATCACTATGAAGTACCCCTCCAAAACAAAAAACCTTGCCAGAAGCAACGTTTTCATGTTCACATCTCATAAGAATGTAAGTTTAGGATCCCGTGCGACATTGAGGTTCAGGTTCGGGTTCAGTTGCCAATAAATTACGCAGCGGGTACAGTTTCTGGTCTGGATTTCGTTGCGCTCCGCACTGGCCATCATTTCCTTGCTGGTCGAACCACCAAGTCTCCTGCTCCTATTCGGACTAGGAACGGAGTCAGCCGCTGCAACTTTTATACGAAACTCGAACAGGCCCGGGCTGAAACAGCAAACGCGTTTTAAGGCCTCAACGTGCTTGCTGATATTTTTTTGCATCGAGGCACGAACGGTCACAAAGGCCGCGACTGGAGACTGGTCGATTTTTTTTTCTTGCGAATATCAGATGGTCCATTCAAAGGAAGCAAGATCTGAACTGTAAATCTAACGATTCAATTCGAGGAATCAAAGCGAACGCAAATCGCTTTTATGAACACTTTGAGCAGCTGGATTAAGATAAAAATGGTTAGAAACAAATAATCGGGAAGGGGACCGCGTTATCAATGAAGCGAATAATGCATTAACCAGGAACTTCGGCAAAAGTAACATCGGGCGTGTAAAAGCCAGAACAAGGTCATGGCGATGACGCAATGTAGGCTTTTTAACGTATATCAAAATGACTCGCTCATGCAATACTTTTGCCTTGAAATGTAGCGAGTGCAAAGTCAAGCGTGCCTGGGCGGGACGCCATTGCTCGATTGCTCCTGACTGCTCTTTATCCCTACCCATGAGATCCTTTCAAATAGTTATCAATACACATAACAATACTTATAAGCAATAAATAAAAACTTGGCGGACGCTTGAGCTTCGCCTCCAAGAACGGAAATTGAGAGCTTAGTCTGGTCCCTGTTAGCACCGCCTTCTCAATCCCTAGCCGGCCATCGCTTCTGGGTGGACACCTCGACAATGTCGCAAGAAAACGATTGTCTGTGCACGTAACATTGCCACTTTCAATCTATCATAGAATGCCCACTGTAAGTGCATTTCTGAAGTGCCCTCTACGCCACGATTCTTCCTTTTACGAATCGTTGAAGTACCCACTACGCGGCCGTGAGGCAATATGCGCAAGTACGCTTTTTGCACGCTCGGTTGATGTTTTTTTTCTGATGGTAATGTAATGATTGATTACACCTCAACGCTTTGTAATGGTTGGGCCTTTTAGCCACCTGCTCATTGCGCAATTTATTCGTTTTGACACCTGGCGCTATTATATGGTTTTACAATACACTATTACATACGTTAAGGAGACTTCTGGCACGAGATGACATTCCTATACGCTTTTCTTCCTACTGTGTGGTAGAACACCTGCTCGCCACATAGAAGTGCTGGGTTAGATGCTCACTCGAGCCGAAAAAATATATATTTTTTCACTCACGATAAACGCTCACTTTTCGCTCACAACCTAGGGCGCCGACATCGACACCGCAATTTCTGCGAAATGTGCTCTTTGACGCTGTCGCATTAATATCACCGCAGAGGTGGCCCTGTGGCTCCAGGTTCGGCATGACGTTTGATAACACCCAGAATGGGGTGTCATCATAAAAGAAAAAACAAAACAAAAACAACAAGAAACGCATGGAAGGTGAACCAGACGACAGGAGTGACCACTTCAAACCAAAGTTTATTTTTAGAAACCCGCCAAGTTCTCTCATACAATTAAAAAAGCAAAACTGCACCATGTGAATGTGTGCGTAAAAAGTAAACTGACAAAAGAAAACAATATCTACTCAATGACAAAATCACAACAAAAACAAACTCTCGCGCATGATGGTTACAAAACTCTATTGAAAACAGTTCATGCCTGGAGTCAGGCCTGAGTGAAGCTGACATAAACGACGGCATACATTCAACGCAGTCGGTCCGCCTACAGCGAGAAGAGTGAAACACCCATTTATATGCAGGAAGAACGTGAGCAAAACCTAAAGATTGTGGACTGGCGGATATACTGTCTCTCGGTATAAAATAAGGCAGTTCTGGCAGTCACTAAAATGCAAGCTACAAAAAATATCCATCCTCAGACGGTTTTGCCAGTTTCTGGAACGTGCAATAACCCCGACTAAGGTCTTTGAAAGTAGTGCGATCCACATTTCTAGTTCGGTGCTATTTTCCTACTGTGTGCCGTCGTATAGGGTATACAAGAAACCACTGACGCGTGAAACTCGAGACATACATCTCGCGTTCGTACGACGCACTGGCCAGGTTACGGGGCATTTCTATTCACTCCTGAACGTCGTAAATCCGAACCCAGTACTACAGAAAGAAATACTCTGCACGAAGAAAAATAAGGTCCGTAGACAAAGCGGGGTCCAGGAATCAAAGAAAAGAACACGAGCAACATTGGGCGAGTTTTAGTTTCACCCGTTCGATTGGGCTCTGGTTTCCTGACCTTTCATGTTGCAAATGGATTCGTCATTTTTTTATGGAGCGTGGAGAAGGAGGAGGAGAAAAGAACTTTATTGTCTATGAGTCCGGCGAGTTGGTGGGATGGGCCAATGGCCCCGCCTATGTGACAGCCAGGAGTCCTTGAACCCTCGTGGCTACCTCGGCCCACTGGATGGCCCACAGCTGATCTTCGATGACGGTACTGAGCAGCGCGGCTTGCCAGTGCGCGAAGACTGTCACTAGGCGAAAAACATTTTGCTTGAAGTACGCAGAAAAGAAAAGTACGCAAAATATCCTCGTCCCTTTCTTTGTTACCTCCGTCAGCAGTCAAAGCAATTTGGAAGCTGCAGCAGAAGAAAGGAGGTTGCAACGAGGGCTTTAGATCGATCCCATACCACGGCTCTTCTTTTTTTTTTTTCTGGGTATATTTTGCCGGGCGTGACACATTGTACGCTCCTTGCGCCCAAAAGAGGCGAGGACAAACAATAAAGTTTTCTCTCTCGCTCTCTCTCCTTGCGCCCAACTGCGGTGCTCATATTCCGTTACCTATTTCTATTCTTCGTCTAGGCGCTTATTTTTCTGCTCCACCAACATCTTCTTGACTTCTCAACAATTTTTCTCCTCCTTCTGTGAAAGATGCCCTCCGCGATTCGAGAAGCCTGTGCAGCCGACGAAATCCAGAACCATCTGTCCGATTTCGGCATTCAAAATCTTGGCTTCTAGTTTCCTTCTTTCGTGGTGCCTATCGACGAGCGCGTAAGACCCGAGTGTTATCATTTATCTGGCTGCCCTCTTTTGTAGCTGCATCCCACTCATTCTTGGGTTTCCGGAAAGAAGGGAAATCTTTCCAGTTCCGGACCTCGTATAAGGGTTGAAGGCAGAAGTTAGGCCGCCAGTCCTGCAGCCCCTCCCATCACATGTGCTCGTTTGCTATCCCGCGTCAAAGAACGTGACTGCGGTACGTTTTCTTTCTGACTGCATGTTTGAAATTGGGGGCCTAGGAATTCGTCAATGCGTCTTCCGGTGAAATAACGAAGAGAAATGGCAAGGTAGAATTTTCTCCCAGGAAGCCGCCAGAAGGCGTGGCCAGCCGTCGCTCACTAAACACACGACAAGGGCAAAGCGCAGCTCTACCTTACCCAGCCTTAAGTAAAGGCTTTCACCGAATGATAGGTGAAAGAAAAAAAAAACATGGCTGATCCCGCCGTCATAGGAATCGGTATAACACGAAAGTGAAACGTGTCTTCACAGAAGTAGTTGGTTGTTTATAGTACAATTATACATGAGAGCTAGTACAATGTCTATTGATGTTTGGAAGATAATAGCACCGCTTCATGTGGACCCACCCACGTTGACACCTAACGGCGCATCTCCGTCCCGATGACTAACGTCCATCATCATAATTTAACCTTTGCGGTAGCTCAAGTTGTGAACATATACTTCGGCACCAGATATGGTGATATCTGGTGCCGAACAAAGATGGCAGCAAGAAGCACATAAACACTGGAAGTCGCTATCCAGCCCTTCAAAGCGTCGTGGAACGCGAAGAGAAGCGCAAGGCGCGTCGTGTGTTCCCTCTAGCCCGGCCGTGATTTCTCTGATGGTGAGCGCAGTACGCGGTGCGACAGCCAGGCGAACGTCGGAGAGCTGTATTTTAATATGGGTGAATGTTATGAGCGAGGCTTGGGCTAAAGCTGCCTCCTCGCGGTGCCTCAAAACGTTCACAAAATCACACTTCTATTGGAAAGGCGCCGAATGGCACCGTAATAACAACGGCGTGTTGCCTGAGCTAATCACGGAAGCCACGCATAACTTGACACTTCCGTTTCCAGATGGCGACACCACCATGTGAACTAGAGCGCTGTGATAGATATAAAAGGCGCGTTCGTGTAATCTCCGTCATGGCTTTGGCAATGGCGTAGTGGGTTAAGTGCCCGCACCAATGGTTACGTTGTAGCGCCATCATCATCGCCCTACATCATTATCATCATCGTTTACCAACACCGCGCCGCGCCTCTCGCGCAGCTCATGCAGAGCTCGAGGCGCGAGCCAGGAGAACGGGTTCACGTGCCTGGCGGACTGGACGCCGGCAGCTGCCGCCGCTCCGTTTGGCCTTCGCTCAATAAAGTGGCGAGACAGCGGCACGGCCACGTTGGCCGCCTTCACGACGACGTCTCTCGTCTCTGTCCATCGCTACAGTGGTGACCCGGACAACACGCCTTTCGACGAGCGGCCACTGCCATGTTTCGACGTCCCTACCCGCAAGTGCCGCCGTTCAACCCGGTCTACCCCCCGAGTGTGGTTTAAGCAGCTGGATGCCATTCTCATGGTGGATGGAGTCACCGCACAACCGGAGATGCACGCCGTCCTGCTACACGCCCTCCCGGTTGAGCTCCGCCATCTCGCGGCCGCGTCGACATCCAGCCAACAGCCATACGACGACCTCTGCACTGCGGTGCTGGCCTTCTACGGAGAAATCTACCGCCCGCTTCCGATGAGCCGCGAGTTCCGGGTTTCCCCTCCGTCGACTCGAGCTCTAAAAGCCAGCCCGCAGCTCTCCCTTTACTACGACTTTTCTTCCCCGGCTACGACTCCTTTTACCTCGGGTCCGGACACAGGAGCTACCATTCCTGCGCCCGACCACGACGACCACGTAGAAGACGCCCCTGCGTGGAACGACCTTCCCGAGGACCTCCCCGAGGGTCCCCGAGGGCACGAGGGTCCGTCACGCATGCGGGCCACTCGCCCGTCTTCCCCAACCTCGACGGCCCGTGACACCTCTGAAACGCCAGACTCCACGGCCGGAACCTCGCTGCACACGCTGGAGCCTGCCACGGACACGGACGTCGTCGCGCCCGCTATTAGCCCCCCAGTCGTGGAGGCATCGCCGTCGACGACGTCCAACGAACCCGACTTTTCATCGGACTCGACGCTCTGCGCATTTTGCCAGCAGCTACGAGCACCAACCTCAGGGTCTACCGCAGCAGAGATTCGTGCCCCTTACCACCCACGGCCGAACGTGCGGGACGCTGCAACCATGACTGATACACTCAATGACCACTCATCTGGCTCGCCACAGGTAGAGCAGACCTCGTGTGCCCTACCGACCACGCAGGCAGGCAACCAACCCGCCGCCCCACTAACATGCTCACCTGTATTGGTCGCACTCGGTGGTCCTGCGACTGTATATGACACGACTTCCCGTCCCCCCTGCAGTGTCCAGTGCGCCTCCAGTGGTCCCCAACATCCGCCTTCACAAGCAACGGGCGCCCAAAGGGAATGACTGGACCACAACAGAGGAGACGTGCTCCGCAGTTTCAACTTCAGCTATGCCCCCCCCGACAACTGCGACATCACACACGCACCGCTGGATCTCGCGTCGCACGTCATCGACTCGCCTGACCTGCACACGCCGACGCATCAGACGACGTCTAGCGCCGTGATCTACAGCGCAAGACCGGCGGCTTATCCGTCATCTACACGGCAGACGATGCAGCAGCCACAGCCAGTGATGGACCGCCGCCCCCACCGTTACCGGCACCGTCGACACACCCACTGGTGCCGATTTTCAGGTTGCTGGTCTGGTTCGCTGCTCCCAACAGCATCCCTTCATCGTGACCCTCGTCCGCTGCGCCATTCCCAGAGCCGCCCACCAGAGACCCATTGGCTCCCGATTGACCCTTCACGTTGACGACCTGGACTGCCCACGGACACTTTGTTTCGCGTTATGGACGTTGTATATACGCCGCCATAGTTTTTCATTACGGGTTCATTTCTGCAGGGGGAGTAATATGTAGCGCCATCATCATCGCCCTACATCATTATCATCATCGTTTACCAACACCGCGCCGCGCCTCTCGCGCAGCTCATGCAGAGCTCGAGGCGCGAGCCAGGAGAACGGGTTCACGTGCCTGGCGGACTGGACGCCGGCAGCTGCCGCCGCTCCGTTTGGCCTTCGCTCAATAAAGTGGCGAGACAGCGGCACGGCCACGTTGGCCGCCTTCACGACGACGTCTCTCGTCTCTGTCCATCGCTACAACGTTTATTTCTTTGCTATTTGGTCGCATTTATTTTGCTGACGTATATCAAATACGTCATGAAAGGCTTGGTGGACCCCGGCATAAACAATTCCGTGTTAAAAAAAAAAAAAGCACGTGCACCCAGTTCCACGCCGTGAAAGCCGTAAGGCGGAGAAGCTGTCACCCTTTTTTTCGGGAATTATATGTGTTGCTAAGTTTCCGCAGCTTTCTCGAAGGACTTGTTTGTTTGTTCTTCAAGTTGAGCGATGCGGTTAACCTGTGACCATATGCTCATTCACGGCCGCACTCGAACGCCACTGTATCGTTCCTGTGCGGCTGTGGCTGATTCCACCTGCCCGCTCGTTCAAATCGCGCCTTACTATTACGGCTGCGCTGGAACGCGAGCAGCGTTACCAGCGCTGCTGCTGTGCGTGACGTGCATGGTCGTGGTGCCGCGGCCGCAACAGCCGCCACTCTCGCCCAAGCCTCAGTTCTCGACCACGGCGTTACCACGCCGTTACAGTCGTAACGCTGTGGGCGAGAACAGACGAGGCAACATAGACAATCTTAGTTGGGTGTCCGCAGCAACATACGTAAGCAGAGCTCGAGGTAGTCCTTACGCGGCAACTGCACAGCTGTACTAGGAAGAACGTAGTAAATGCTGCAAAGTGGAATGCCGCGTTGCACACGCTGGAGCCGGTTGTGTGCTACGTAGCGATACTTGTTGTGAGCTTCCATAGAGTTTCATAATAATATCCACCGGTACGATCGTTCAACCACCATGGGAACGATGGGGAGAGCAGGCTTCGGATTGGATTGCGTTAGCTAGCGAACTGTTTCTGGGTCTTTTAAATGCGACGCATTTCTTAGCGAACTTCGGCAACTTTGAGCGTATCTATCTATCTATCTATCTATCTATCTATCTATCTATCTATCTATCTATCTATCTATCTATCTATCTATCTATCTATCTATCTATCTATCTATCTATCTATCTATCTATCTATCTATCTATCTATCTATCTATCTGTCTGTCTGTCTGTCTGCCTGTCTATCTATCTATCTATCTATCTATCTATCTATCTATCTATCTATCTATCTATCTATCTATCTATCTATCTATCTATCTATCTATCTATCTATCTATCTAGCCGCCTACGACTTTGTGCTCTGCTGGCCGTATCGTTAAGGGGATTTATACCAAATTTGGTATGGCATAACATGACTGTATGACGAACATAAATGGCTGGTCATATGAAAATCATGACTAACTTGTCATCAAAAGTATGATTTACAAGCCACGCTCATGGCGCGCTCGCGGCCGTTTCGTTAGCTTGACATACACTGTCACGGAATGCCACGTTTTCGACCCCTCGTCACGCTGATTAACGCGCGCCGCACCTAACCCGCTGACCGGCGCACCGTCTTGGACGTCAGGGACTTGTTTTTCGTAGAGCCGCGAAGAGCAGCGGAAGGGAGTGTCGCTGCCGAAGTTGGCTCTTTGTTGAATACCGAGGCGACGGCAGGTATACGGAAATCCGCAGTGAGCCCCGAGCTTTTTGGCTGCAAGACGCTCGGCATAAGAATGGAGGCAGGATACGTTCCCACGGTAGGAGCTGCACGTGCACGAGCCGCCTACGCAGTCACCGTAAACGGGTTGTCTCTTTGGATTAATGGAGAACCCTCCCCTGATTAAAAAGGGGCGTCGTAAATATTTTGAGGGCGGACTTTTGCGACAATGAAACGCACAGGATTGGACCCATGTTGATGGTCCCTTTTTCCCCTGGAAGAGAGTGAGGGGACACGAAGGGCATTTAAGCGCAGGATATCGCCCTGCTAATCAGTCTAGCTGCTTGACAAGCATGGAGTAGAAGTAGATCATCGAGTATCTCTCCTAGAAGTTTTTAGTGTGCGCTTTGTATCGGCTGGCCACCTAAACTTAGCCGTTCGCCTAGTTGAGACACGTCTGCAACGTAGGCATCGGGACTTCAATCTCAGGTTAGCTCAACCTGCCTGAGATCTCCTTCAAGCACTAACTCCCGGAAACATCGGCGTTGCAACTCGGACCCACCGACATCGCAGTCGTGCCAGAAATCTTCGGGACTTCTCGCTTCCGATCGTCGTGGACGCAACGCTGCCGGTCATCACACGTATGCTTCACCTGTTTATATCATCGAACTTTTCGCGTTTCTTCGGTTTTATTTCATTCCATCGTTAGTTGTAGCGTTAATTGATTTTGTGTATTTTTTGTAAGCTCATTGTTTTATTCTATTTGTTCATTGTTAGTTATTTTTGAAGTGTTGCATTTAGACCGCTTGTGCCGCAATAGCTCAATTAAAGCTGTTGTTTTGTCCAAACACTTCTCCGATCTCTTCACTGTTCTACTTGCGTACGGAACGGACGAACCCGCTGTCATTCCCGTCGCCGACTTCGCGCTGGCGACGCTTGCGTGATAGCAAAACCGTAACATACACCAAATTTGGTATTGAGTGACATGACTCTATGACGAACATAAATGACAAGCCGTAATATGGAAATCATGACATGTCATGAGTGACATGACTTGCATTCCACGCTCATGGCGCGTTCGCGGCTGTTTCGTTAGCTTGATATACACCAAATTTGGTATATCGGGACGTGACTGTATGACGAACATAAATGACAAGCCGTAATATGGAAATCATGACATGTCATGAGTGACATGACTTGCATTCCACGCTAGAGCTGTGCACGGGCCTAATTTTCAAGCCCGAGCCCGGCCCGGGCCCACTGACTGCGTCGAGGGCCCGCCCGAGCCCGACCCTAAAGGGTTTCGAGCCCGTCCGGCCCGGCCCGACGTACAAAAACACAAACCCGGGCCCGGTCCGGCCCGACACTATGAAAGTTTGCTGCGGAGACGAGATATCACGTTTTGATCATGGGGAATTTTATTCAACATATAAAAGTTAAACACATGCAAACGACACATGTTAGTGTGTATACATATAGATTACAAGTTGTGTAAAAATAACAAGCTGTGTAGTGATTCGGACTTCAGGGAAGTGCGGCGCTCCTGCATCGCATATTCCGTCGAACTGAAGTTCCGTTCGCTGCTCGCACTGGTAGCCGGAATCGCAAATATCTTTTTCGCAAGCATAGCAAGCTTGGAATAATTAGACTCCTTGTTCTTCCAGAAGTCTAGTATCTCTGATGCAGGACAGGAGGATGATTGCATGGATGAATAATCACAAAGGTGATCTTGTGTGCTCATCGCTAAGTACTAGAAAACAATTCCGGCACAACGTCTATATTTTCGGTTTGATGCGGGCTTTAGACCTAGCCCGGCCCACCCGATGCCCGAGATGAGTAGCCCGAGCCCGGCCCGGGCCCGAGATAGGAAGACGTCGGCATACCCGAGCCCGGCCCGCGGGCCGGGCCAGGATCAGGGCTTTCAGGGCTACCCGGAGCCCGTGCACACCTCTATTCCACGCTCATGGCGCGCTCGCGGCCGTTTCGTTAGCTTGACACACCAAATTTGAGATTGGGTCACATGACTGTATGACGAACATAAATGACAAGCCGTAATATGAAAATCATGACATGTCATGAGCGACATGACTTGCATTCCACGCTCATGGCGCGCTCGCGGCCGTTTCGTTAGCTTGATATACACCAAATTTGGTATGGAGTGACATGACTGTATGACGAACATAGATGACAAGTAGTAATATGGAAATCATGACTTGTCATGTGCGACATGACTTGCATGCCAAGCTCCTGGCGTGCTCGCCGCCGTTTCGTTAGCTTGATATACACCAAATTTGGTATATCGCGACGTGACTGTATAACGAGCATAAATGACAAGCCGTAATATGGAAATAATGACATGTCATGAGCGACATGACTTGCATTCCACGCTCATGGCGCGCTCGCGGCCGTTTCGTTAGCTTGACATACACCAAATTTGGTATTGAGTGACATGACTCTATGACGAACATAAATGACAAGCCGTAATATGGAAATCATGACATGTCATGAGTGACATGACTTGCATTCCACGCTCATGGCGCGCTCGCGGCCGTTTCGTTAGCTTGATATACACCAAATTTGGTATGGAGTGACATGACTGTATGACGAACATAAATGACAAGTGGTAATATGGAAATCATGACTTGTCATGTGCGACATGACTTGCATGCCAAGCTCCTGGCGTGCTCGCCGCCGTTTCGTTAGCTTGATATACACCAAATTTGGTATATCGCGACGTGACTGTATGACGAGCATAAATGACAAGCCGTAATATGGAAATAATGACATGTCATGAGCGACATGACTTGCATTCCACACTCATGGCGCGCTCGCGGCTGTTTCGTTAGCTTGATATACACCAAATTTGGTATTGCGTGACGTGACTGTATGATGAACATAAATGACAGGTCGTAACATGTAAAACATCACATGCAAATTATGTAAAGCATGATTTGCTCGTTACTGGGTGCTTCGCATTACATCGATTCCCACAGTGCGTGGGATCTGCCGGCTTTTTCTGCAATTTCAGTTTCGTTCATCGCGCAGCGTGGGAAGTGGGGTGTGGTGCAAAGCACTCAAGCGGTGTCTTCGTTGTTGAAAGAGGCTGAAGACCGCTAGGTGTCTCGGTATGATGCGACGTTGCAGCTTTACAGGTCGTATTCACGCGATAGCGTTAAAGAGCTCGCTTCAAAGTAATTCCGGCGTCGGCGTCGGTGTCGTTGGTTTGGAGCGAAAAAGCATCTTGTCCGTGATCGAAAAATCGAGAAATATGCAAATTAAACCAATAATAAAAAATTTTGGGTCAGAGTGAGGATCGAACCCAGGGAATCCGCGTGGCAAGCAGGTGTTCTATTACAGAGCCACACTATCAGTTGAAACGGCTTTGGAAACAAACACTAAATGATTGTCATGTACTGGAAGGGGTCTCCTTAACGCATCGTATATTGCGTGGCAGAAGCGTAGAATCGCGCCAGGCGTCAAAACACGTGAATTGAGTTCCGAGTGGGTGTTTTAAAAGCCAACCCATTATAAAGCACTCAGACATAGTTAATCATCATCAGCAGCAGAGTCACCAACGAAGTGAGCAGCTGCGTACTATAGGTTCGCGCGTAGCCGTACGGACGCGTATAGTGGGCCCGTCACTGAATCGCAAAAGGAATAACGTAGTGGACACTTAACTGTGCCTGCAGTAGGCATTCCATGATACTTGGAAACGGCCAATGTTACGCGCACAGTCGTTTGTTTCCTTACGACACGGTTGAGGCATGCACCGAGAACCGAAGCAGGCTAAATTAAGAAGGCGACGCACACGAGGTCCGATTATGCTATCGTGATCTGCTCTTGAAGGCGAAGCTCAAGCGTCCTCCAATTTTTATGACAGTTTTAGCAAAGGGTCCTGCGCTCACCGCTGCGCACGGATGTAGAGTCTCATGCCAAAAGCTCACGTTTTTTTGACAAACCCATCTTGTCAAACCTCTTTCAAATCGCTTACAATCGACAGCGAAGCGACGTAGATGCACCGTCACGCTCCTCTGAATCTGCTTAACAACGGAACGAGAGGTGCGTTGTCGGCAGACCACTTAGACAGACGCACCTGGCGTCGCAGCAGATGATACGTTAGGTGTTTCTCACTATGTACAATATTGCTATTTTCAAAAACAGATAATGCGTACTTTCGAGGGAAAAACAACCGTGTTCGTTTTCAAGCGTTGTAAAAAAATATTTTAATTATCTGATGATGCCAAATCTGGAACACAATCACCGAGCAATGCATAACCTATGGTTGAATTTTTCCAGGATTCACTTCAATGACACATTCACGTGAACTTTCTGCATTAAATTTTGCATACGGCAGAATGAAGTAAAATTTAACTGAAAATAACTTCATATTAGTTTGTTGGCTCGGTAAACAAGCGTTGTAATTTCTAGAATGAAATCCAACCGAAGCATATTCGAAGCCTGTACTTCCCATCATTCCCATGGTGTTTGAAGCACCACTCATGGAACCCCGCATAGACACTAACGCCAGATTCCCCTCTAGGTTTTATAGTATGAAACTCTGTGTCAGCTTCTGAAACCACCCTCACGGCCAGGTGAAATGGTTGGCGCTCACGTTCACGCGTCTCGTCTCCCGAAACAAGACGGGAGAACGGCATGCAAAGCCCGCAGAGCCCGCAGAGCCCGTAACAAACGCTACGCAGCTTTGCTCCAGATGCTCGCAATAAACCGTGTGCGTTCTCCAGCGTACTGCGCATGCGCAGTGTCACCTATGTGCCTTTCCCGCTTGCGCA
>JALIZH010008116.1:0-108769 GCA_030522465.1 Rhipicephalus appendiculatus | reverse complement strand
AGCAAATTATGGAAATACGGTACGGGACTACGGTACCGCTCCTCCTCTCTCGCTCGTTGTGCTTTCACCGCTACTAATTCCCGTAACGGCACCCCAACACCACAAAGGCCTTTTCAAAAATTACTGTGAGGTGTCACGCCTTATTGTTGGCTGTCAGCCTACGCATTGTTTACGATGCAGCTGCCGATAAGGGGAGGCACTTTAATAAAATACTTTGTTGAGCGCGTTGGTTCATTGTGGAATAGATTTGAGCGCGAAAGGACGAGACACGCATGAGAAGAGAAGACGACTACACGAGCGCTCGTGTAGTCGCCACTACGAGCGCTCGTGTAGTCGCCTTCTACTTGTGTCTCGTCCTTTTGCGATCAAGTCTATTCCAGGACGCACTTTAAGCACAACGAGCTGGAGAGGAGGAGTGCTACCATAGAGCCGTACCGTATTTGCGTACCGTATTTCCGTAACTTGCTAAAGCCCTCTAATGTGCGCATATTCGGTTCCGGTCGCGCTATGTTGCACGCGGAGGCTTCGTGTTCGAAGTGACCCTTGGAGGGCGGCATATTCATGGAGCTGCGGATAGGGACAACGCGCGCCCATGGAAGATCTATACGTGCGCCTGTTAATCCAATGGCAGCCTGTGCACGCGGGGCTGTTGCGGACGCCCAACTAAAGCTGTCCTTCGACGAGTTGAGTCCGTTATGCGCGTCTTTGTACACGCTGCGCTAATATGGGTGATGCAATCCATTTATCAAGGGCGATTGTTTGCTGATCGCGGATTACGTCTGCACTGCTGAAGGCACAATATGTCGTTTTGACATGGGGTTTCTGTATCGTGTGTGGTCCTGACAGCCCGAGCGTAACGGGAAGAATCAATGATAAGTTTATTGTGGCATGCTTTATATACATGCGGGGAACGGGAGAGGGCAACACAAACATAACGTCACTGATCGGCACGTGTAGTACATGCCGTAGCGATATCATCCGATACAGTATCGTGTAAGCTCTAATAACATTTGCATCGATATTCAAGGTGCAGCGTGCGTCCACTCGCGCAAACGTGGTAAAAAAAAAAAAAAACAGCGCGCAGGACACCCCGACATACTAAAGAAATATAATGGCTTTTGTTTATTAAAAACTGTAAATTGAGGCGCAGATATAGTAAGGCGCTTGCAGTACGGTGCGTAAGTCGCTTAAAAATCGTGAAGTGATTTCTCGGACGTCCTTTCATTGGCGCAGAGCGTCTGCTTAACAAGACGAGGTTCCCACCTTCTTGTTCGTTAAAATGTACGTTCGTAGAGAAAGTGTCTAAGGGGAGATGCGGGGATAAAAGAGCGATTTTCGAAAAAATATGCATTTTCAAATTTTAGTTGGTTTGGTTTGCTCGTTCACTAAAGAAGATGCTCACCGAGTTTGGTTGTTATCTGTCCAGCAGAAGAGAATAAAACTAATTATTTCACGAGATGGTGGCGTGCATTTGCCGGTGAAAGCGTATCTGAATCCTCTTTTCAAGACGAGGCTTCTACGCGGGCAAGAGGCCCGTGTTAGGACGTGTATATTTTCTTCGCGCCTTACAGCCACGGAACACTTTCTGTAGAGACTAGTTCAGGACAAACAAATAATTTATGAAGGCATATTTCTAGCCTCGGCGACTGTAGAGCCTCTGGAAAATTGGAACCGAAGCTCGAATTGGTGGAAACTAATCACGTGAGACATCTGGT
This sequence comes from Rhipicephalus appendiculatus, assembly GCA_030522465.1. Classification (NCBI taxonomy): domain Eukaryota; kingdom Metazoa; phylum Arthropoda; class Arachnida; order Ixodida; family Ixodidae; genus Rhipicephalus; species Rhipicephalus appendiculatus. Next base: position 107,054 of record JALIZH010008116.1, on the reverse strand, counting down.
GTAAAATCTTTAAAATCTTTATACACCGTCGCATTATCGACAGTTCACCAACCCACCTATTCTCGCGCCAATTTCACGAGGGTGAAAGCGTGCACGGCGGCGGCCCCGCAACGCGCGCCGTCGATATTGTAGTATCAGAGCTCTTCACCTTCCAGAATAGGCGTGTCCAATTTGACCAATTTGCCACATACGTGCTGGAACTGTCCTACTAAATTTGCGCCTCAAGCTATATCGTCTTTATTAAACAAAAGCCATTATATTTATTTCGTACGCCGAAGTGTTCTCCACACGGACTGTTTTCTTCCACGTTTGCACGAGTGGAAGCACGCTGCACCTTGATTATCGATGCAAATGTTATCAGGGCTTACACGAAACCGCATCTCAAAGCGACATATTGTGCCTTCAGTAGGGCAGACACAATCTGAAATCAGCGAACAATCACACTTGATCACTTATTGCATCATTCGTATAACGAGGGCTTGTACAAAGATGCGCATAACGGTCTCAACTTGTTCATAGACAGTTTATTTTTGGCGACCGAAACAACCCTGCGAACGCAGGCTGCCAATGGACGTTGCCCGCTTCCGCATATCCATGAATATGGCCCCCTCCAAGAGTCACTTTCAGCGCGGGGCCAGCCTCCGCGTGAGCGCTGCCGAAGATGCGCACATTTTCTCGAACACAAAATGACAAGACTACCGTACACGCAACGTACTCCATGATACAAGGGAGGCAGAGAGGAGGCGCCGCCGCCACTGTCGCGTCGAGGTAGCCGAGGCGCAGACGCGACGGCGAGCCCCGGCGCGCCGGCGCGCCGGCGCCCAGCCGGCCCCGCTAGCTAGTACGGTGTACTAGAAGGGGCAGCGGAATGAACGAAGCGGCCGCGCCGCATGGCATGCCCGCATCTCGGTAGATGTTCCGACGGGCGATCGTAGCGGCGGCGCTGTAGTCGCTGTAGTCACTTTGTCAACCTTGTTCTGAAGCTGTCGAGAGCGTCTGCGTTTGGCGCGCACGCGTCGTAGTCTACGAAAGCGCGTAATTGCGGGTTTCGAGTGCTTTTCAAGCATTACTGAGCTTTAAATGGTGTCTCAACGCCTAATACGCGCCATGGTGCACAAGTGAATATGCAGATGCGCCAAAATTGCGCCGACTCATTCCCTATACGAAGAGCCGGCCGACCCTCAAAGAAGGCGACAGTCGGATTTCGCATATATGCACCTAGGTGGTAACTGATTGCTGTGCGGATTGCAAGCAACACACCGAGCCGTGATACACCATAATCGATTACGAACGCACAACGAAGAGTGATGAAGTAACAAACCAGCGACGAAAGCTAACAATTCTTATGTCGGCAGTCCGTGCGATATTAGAGCATTGATGCTTATATGAGCTCCAATGCGCTCGATTGTTTCATGAGTAACCTGAGAACACACAACTCTATCTCAACGTTTATAGGGACGGCTGAGTTCCATCGTGCCAGTTACGTGCTGTTTCTTAAATGCCGAAAGGCTATCTTGTTTCAACAGCGTGCTTCACGGTTACTAGGCACCGGTTATACCACCTCTGCAGGCTTAAAATACCAGGGAGCTGAGCCGAAGGCACGCGTTCAGCCCCGAGGTACGAACTTTATGCATCAGGGCTTATCTCAAGCATACTAAAATGCGAAGGTGTAAATATAGCGTGTCTGGTTTTCAACCAGTTCGCCTTTTGTATCGACAGATTACATTGCGCTATTTTCCAGGTCTGCTATTCATGTCATGGCAAGAATTTGTTTCACAATGTCTTGTATAACCATTTAATTGTTTTATCCGGAAAGTGTCAAAAGTGAAGCCAGGAGGGGTGGTGGTGCTATTTGCGATATTAGGTTTCTCTATGTGCATATATATATATATATATATATATATATATATATATATATATATATATATATATATATATATATATATATATACTAATACGGCCAGTAAAGTTACACCTCTCCGCTCTGCCCCACGCTCTGCCCCATCAACAACAGCCGTGCAACGCCCCTGAGAACGACCGTTATTTCATCGCGGTCCAGTTGCGTTTGACTTCCGATACCTTTGCGCCCTCGTAATGTCCAAAAAAGTCAGATTTACTCAGCGCATTTGTAAACAGACGCACGGTACACACAGCGTCGCCGTGGGTACATGTTTGGCCTGCTTTCTGCAGGATAATATATCTGCACACACATTTCAGAGCACAGCTAAATTCCCACAAAGCGGCTCAGTTACTCTGAATAAACTATATAGACGCCGAATCACCATTAGAAGAAAGAATCAAGACAGAAAAAATTAGTAAGGCACGCACTTTCTGTTTCATCTGTCTCTTTCTTCTGGCGGTCGTCCGGCGTCTATTTAATGGACAGTATTGTACTTACAAGCCCAGCAATTATTTCGGCTCAATTACGCCGAGATCGTGAATCTTCACTGTTGCAATCAGCCCGTTTTAATTTTTTTTGATAATTTTCTCGTGCCTTGCAGCAGTCGCTTTGATTACAAAAATTAATTAGCAGTATCTCTCAAAGGCATATATGAAGCAAGCATATATGTCGACGCGGAAGGGATCAGGCGGTGAGGCGTGTCCACGCCACTCAACAGTTCAAGAACACTTAGGGCTACAAACTGTCCCGGATTTAACGGTACTGTCCCGAATTTTCATACAGCATGTCCAGTCCCGCACCGTCCCTGTCCAGACAGCTATATGACCCAGATTTCTTCCGGACTATCCAGTTCGAAATTTTTAAGTGATCCAACGCACGCCCAACAAGGCGCATCATACTATACGGAACACGAAGTTAGCACGAATCGCACACACGAAGCAATGTTGCGGTGGCTATCGGTGGTTGCGAGGGGCTTTAGCCTCGTCAGCTGAACTTCCGCGTGAAGTGCGTCAACATTTACGAGTACATTCTCCAGGAAGATGAAGTGTTGCGAACAGCGCGTAGCCAGCTGAAGTACTACTTCAAGAGACCGCAACAATAAAGAAACAATGGATTTGTCTGGAAGATACCGCAATAAAGAAAACTGATTTGTCCGACTTCCTACGTTAGTGTATGCCCTCCTGTCTTCCTTCATAGAAGAATTGGTAACCCTAAATACACTCTACCGCTAGGCAGCGTACGTGAATGGCGCCAAACGCCAGCCACGCGATGTATTTGACGCATACGGTGGCGTCTTCGACATGCTAGCATGCCATTCATCACTACATTTTACTTTGGCTATAGCGAAAATATATTTCACGTTAATACTAATCAAAGTGCGAAAACTAAAAGCCGGAAAAAAGATGTCGCAGGACAACGTGTATATATGCCAGTTCGTAGTCCGTAGAGATTGGGCTGGCCCGCTAGTTTCCCTGAGGTTGAGCGTTGGGCTAGCTGGTGCAGCATAATTTCAATGTTTCACAGCGCATGGAACGAGGACGAACAAAGATGAGACACACAGAGCGCTGAACTTACACCTGGCTTTTATTTTCCTGCCACAGCAATATATATGCGCTGGAATAAGGAAAAAAAAAACAAGCAGACGAGCTATGCAAAAATGCAGTGAAAGGAACAGCAACCCATCATCGATATCACATGTTTCACGATAAAAATTCACATTCATTACTCGAAAGAGCAAGCGAAGCTACACTGATACACTTTTTATCGCGTCTCAAGATTTCCTGGGCTTCTATGATTTCGCGCCCTGACCTATTTTTGTTTCTTGCGAGCACACGTGTGTGATTGAAAAGAGGCCGGTACCCAAAATCCCGACAATTATTGTAATTTTGGACATTTTCCGTGGATCATCGCTCTCCTGCGGGCAGCGATGGATCCAGACACTGCAATGCGCTGTCCGGACCTGGCGTCGTCTTCGACGTCGACCTCAAGGAAGCGGAACAGCCGAGGTGACGACACCGCCAGTGACAGCACTGAGCTGTATACGGCGAGCAGTGACGACAGCGACGACGATTTCACCCCTGTGGTGAAGCGCAAGGCTAAAAGGAGAATGGTCGGTGCGTCTTCGCCTGCGAGTACATCTACCGTGAAGGCTGCCTGCAGTCCTCCACGCCACACCATACTATTTGTTCCCATAGACTCTTCGGTCAACCTGAAGAATATGAACAGGCAAGTGATTTCTGCACGACTTGAAGCTATCGTGCCGAATGAGATAAAGGATATAAGACTCAATCCACGAAAGAACATCTTGGCCATAGACGTCGAGCATCCGGCCGCACTACACACCTTGCGAAATGTTACGGAGCTTGGCGGTATCAGCCTCAGCGCTTACATACCGCAGGATAGAAACACGACGACGGGCTTCATCTATGATGTCGACGTTTCTATTCCGAACACAGACCTCTCAGTGCTGATCAAGCCAGCTACTGACGCCACGGACATCTTGCAAGTATGCCGACTTGGGAACTCCCGTTGCATCAAGGTGACCTTCAGAGGCGAAAGCATCCCAACACATGTCAAGGTTGGCCACTTTCGTCATGCTGTCCGACCTTACATTCCAAGACCCTTACAGTGCCACAAGTGTCTGAGACTGGGCCATGTTAGTGGTGTGTGTACCAACAAGCCAGCATGCCCACGTTGCGCAGAACCCCACAACGCCGAATCTTGCGAAACAACTCTCCTGAAATGCATAAACTGCAGTGGAAACCATGACGCCTCATCCAAAGACTGCCCAGTAATGAAGAAGGAGAGGAGCATCTTGAGGCAAATGGTGAAGGACGGGCCCTCAAGAAAGGAAGCGGTAACAGTTGTTCAAAGACGGCGTTCACGTCGACGGCGGTGCTCGAAGAAAAGAAACAGCAGTCCTTTGCCGAACGTGCATACATTTACGCCGCTGCCGCCGCTACCGCCTCCGCCGCCGCCACGACCACAACGACCACCCCCGCCACCGCCGCCAGGAGTGCCACGACCAGAGGTAGAGAAAGACACAGTGACGCAAAGCAGGGTATCTGACACTACTTGGCCTGCGTTACCGCTGGCACGCCTTCCTACGGAGCCACAGCATCGACAGTCGGCAATGGCTACAACAGGCAGTCTAACAGCACAAGAGGTCCAGGTTTTCACTGTGCTGAGATCGCTGATGAGTGTTATCCGTACACTCCTGGCTAATCTGCAGCTACCTGCCGCTAAATGTGCACTGCAAGTCCTGGACACCCTTGAACCAGTACTAGCCGGCCTGCAGTAACAAGATGGCATACCACAGAGCAGTGCAGCCTTTCCGAGAGCAAGTCAAGTGCGCTTCCATACTTCAGTGGAACGTCAGAGGTCTACAGACAAGAATGTCTGAATTTCGGCAGTTTGTTTTTGAGAACAAGTTTCCCATCATCATCATTTGTGAACCGCATTTTTCAAAAAGAACTCGACTGTCGGGCTATGAATCATTTATTTCTTCATCATGCATAGAGCAAAGCCAAGTAGCCGTGTACATCCGTAAGGAACTCACGTATGTTCACCAAAGAGTTCAGACCCAAGAAGGAAATCACTACGTGTGTCTCCAAGTAAAAAAGAAGAGAGTGTCATTTACATTGATAGGGCCTATATATCCCCGTCGCGTCGACTTGATCGACAGATACTACAAGATATATTTGCAACAACTCCAGGACCTTGGATAATGATGGGCGACTTTAACGCCCACCATCCACTCTGGGGCAGCTTCAGGACAAATCGAAGAGGCACAACTCTTGTTGATATTGCATCAGAGCACGGGCTGAAAGTGCTGAGCGACGGCAGCCCGACTTACCTCCGAGGGGCCACTTATGGTAGCTGCCTGGACCTGGCATTAGTGTCGCAGAGTTTGGTCAACCAAGTTCAATGTTTCACAGATATTGAGACTCATGGCAGTGATCACATTCCCACGTACGTGATAATAAGAGGTCTTCACGGTTCTCCCTTTCCCGGACTCCTAAAACAGATTGACTGGGAAGCTTACCAAACATTAGTAGAGGACAAGTGCACACATGAACCACCTGAATCGCTTGAAGAGGTGATTCGTCATGCCATGCAGACTTCTATGAAGACGTGTGCAATATCGTCAAGACGTACAGAACTCGATAAAAAGCTGGAGAAACTTCGGGCTATTCGCCGGCGTGCCGAAAGACGATATAGACGAACAAAGTCCATCTATGACCTCAGAGAAGCCAGGCGCCTTCAGAAGAAAATTCAGCGTGAAATGAATAAGCTTCAAGAACAGCGATGGAAACGTTTCTGTGACTCGCTAGACCCCCCGCAAGCCTTTGTCTCCTGTATGGAGAACTCTACAGGGCATTCGCTCACATCCACAACAGCGTCATCCCTTCGCTGCGCTAGCGTTATATCAACGTCGCACGCAGCTTGAAGTTGCCGGTGAATTTTGTGCGAGGATTGCTGGTGACATCGCGGCGCTGACCCACCTTTTGCCACATGACGTTCCTGTTGCGCGAGATCAGCATATGGAAGTGCCTTTTTCAATGGAAGAACTTCAAACGGCATTGAGCATGTGCAAGCGTTCGTCGTCGCTAGGTCCAGATGGGGTGACCTATGCTGCGTTACGTCACCTAGGCTCGAACGCGCAACGCTGCCTCCTGAACATCTTCAACCAATCCTGGCATGACGGCATAGTCCCTGACGAGTGGAAGTGCAGCCGCCTGGTGCCTCTACTGAAGCCTGGAAAGTCTCCTTTGGACCTGGCATCATACCGGCCCATCGCACTGGCAAGTTGCGTCGGCAAGGTAATGGAGAGGATGCTGCTGACACGCATGGAGTGGTATTTAGAACATTACAAAATCTACCCTGACTCTATGGCTGGCTTTCGAAGAGGTCGGTCTTCAGTTGATAGCGTCATTGACCTAGTGTCCTCCATTCAGCAGCAGAAAACTATGAAGCGGCTTTCTGTAGCACTGTTCCTAGACGTGAAAGGCGCTTATGACAACGTGACCCATGAGGCCATCCTCGATGCTCTCGAGGCAGTGGAGCTTGGAGGACACGTCTTTCGATGGGTTAGAAGCTATCTCACACAGAGGTCAATGTTCGTCCTGACAGAAGATGGGCCGACCAATAAGAATTTTATCAGTCGTGGTGTCCCACAAGGTGGTGTGTTGAGCCCGACTCTTTTTAATTTAGTTCTGGTGGGGCTCACCGAAACACTACCCCAGACGGCTAACATATCTCTTTACGCCGATGATATATGCATCTGGGCGTCCGGAGTGACAAGACCACAAGTGCGCGCAAGAATACAGAAGGCTGCAACCTTGACATCAACATACCTTCGCCAGCAAGGCTTGACTATCTCTACAGAAAAATGCGCAGCAGTGGCATTCACACGCAAGCCGATGACCTTCTACCCAGTGAGCATCGAAGGTCAATCTGTTGCCTATAAGAACAGCCATAGGTTTCTGGGAGTGATCGTGGACCGTGATCTCACCTGGAGCCCCCCATGTCTCCTATCTAAAGAAAAAACTCATTTGTATTGAGAACGTATTCAAGTTCGTCGCCGGAAAATCTTGGGGCCCATCCGTCCGCTCAATGCTGCACTTATATTCAGCCCTCTTCCTCGGTTTTCTCCGATACAGTCTTCCGGCCCTGTCCAACACTTGCAAGACCAATATCCGTGCACTGCAGTGCGTGCAAGCCCAAACACTTAGGATATGTCTTGGCCTCCCCAGATGCTCATCGACGACTGCAACTATCCTTATTGCACAAGAGCAGTCAGTCACATCGCACATCGTTGTTGAGACCCTGAGAACGCATATTCGGCACCTAACACGGCTACCATCCCATCATTTAGCGTGTCTGCCAGCGCGGAGGCCCCGTGCTTCGTTCTGCGGTATTGTGACCAATCACCGAGACATATTACCATCCGGCTTCAAGCCTGCAATGCGCCCGGCATCTGCGTTGTGGTGTCTTCATCAACCTCATGTGTGCCTATCGGTTCCAGGAATCGTTAAGAAGGCACGCCTGTCACCACTTGCGCTGAAGCAATTGTCACTGCGTCTCCTAAACGAAACCTACTTGGACCGCATACACGTTTACACCGATGGGTCCACTAATTCCAACAGCTCTACCGGAGCAGTGGTTGTTCCATCTGGCGACGTATCAGTGCAACTTAAGTTTTCCCACGTCACGACATCAACAGCAGCGGAACTCGCAGCGCTACAAGGAGCGGTTAAGTACATACTTCGGCAACCACCTAATCGATGGGCCATCTTTTGCGACTCGAGGTCAGCCTTACAAATAATACAGTTTGCTCTGCGGCATGGATTAAACGAGCAGCTAGTGAATGAAATAAGGCAAGACTACCACCAAGCACTCGAGCACGGACATGATATAACATTTCAGTGGCTGCCGAGTCATTGCGGAATTGCCGGCAACGACCGCGCCGATGAAGCTGCACGATCGGCTCACGAAAAAGACCAGCAGATGCCCATACCACTCTCTAGAACGGACGCGGCGCGACAACTGCAATCGCTTGCTCGTCGCGTCACTTTTCAGCAATGGAATACGCAGGGTTTCTCCAACTCGCGCTTATACTCTATCGACCCTAATTTACGACTTCGCTTGCCATCCGGACTCTCCCGTCGAGACGAAACTTTGTTGTGCCGCATGTGGTTGGGTGTGGCATTTACGAATGCATACTCTCATCGCATAGGAATGGCTAACAGTACGGCATGCAACTCATGCGGCTGTGAGGAAACCATCGAACACATTTTGTGCCACTGCCCTTCTTACCAGACACATCGACGTGTTCTAGGAGCAAAACTCGATCGTCTCGATACAAGACCGCTGTCCGAAAAGAAGATTCTGGGACCTTGGCCCACGGCTTCGGGCATGCACAAGGCCACGAAAGCCCTACTGAGCTACCTGAAGGCGACCGGACTCCGCGAGCGTCTGTGAATCACCAGCGTGTGTTTATGTCGTGTGTGTTATTACTGACTGCTCATTTCCGATCATTTTTTTCTTTCTTTCTTCTCTATCTTATCTATTATTCCCCCCTTTCCCCCCACCCCACGTGTAGGGTAGCCAACCGAGCTTAGCTTGGTTAACCTCCCTGCCTTTCTCCTTCGTTCCTCTCTCTCTTTCTCTCTCCCAAATGCCCACTGATAGCACTATCTACATTGTACGTCTGTTCCTTAAGACGTTCATTAAGGCACCTTCCAGTCTGACCGACATATTCACTGCGACAAGATAGCGGTATACAACAGACTACACATTCTGCACATGGGACGAACCTATCTTTATGCTTGGTGGGGCACACTATTCGGGTTCTTGCATCAGAATTTACCGGACGGCACATTTTCAGAAGCTTTTTGGGGGGCTGAAAAAAACATTTGGCAGGGAAATAAAGGCCAGTTGTAAGTTCAGCGCTCTGTGTGTCTCATCTTTGTTCGTCCTCGCTGCATGCGCTGTGAAACATTGAAACTCGTAAGTTTGTGTCTTTCATAGTACTCTCTCACGCATCCCAGACTTTTCACGTGCACTTCAGAGGAAAAATTTCAAGAAAGGATGACAAATGAATATCTCGCCACGTGCGTGGCGCAAGAAAGACGTGTGCTGTGTACAGAAGGTAGAAAGAGCAACGAAGAACTCGCTGGCGCGGTGCTGTAAAAAAATTGGGGGGACCCCTAAGCTTCGCCTTTAAGAGTTGAACGGGATAGCGATATCCTGTCCCTAGTGCGTAGTTCAATCACTTAGTGCATGCTATGTAATGGGTAGCATGCTTTAAACCACGAGCAAGTATGCGCGGGAAATGCGGGAAATGTTTTCGAACTTGCTATGCACCCATTATGTGGTTTTAAGAGAATACGCACAGTAACGTGTGTGCCTTTTGTAATGGGTGCACGGCTTTGAACCACAATCTCGTTATGATATTCATATCTTCTGACGCCCGATGGCAATTTACGCTTGTACCACGCAATATTACTGTGATATTACATGTGGTATTCTGACGCCTGTATACAGGACGCGTGTGTTTGTCAAGCATGAAAGTTATTTTCACTGCAATTCCAAGCAGAGGAAGCATAGCTCGGCACACTCACTCATGAGTGCACTCAACTCACACTCACTCACACTCATTTGAACGTGGTGAGCTGAGTATGAGTGAGTACTCATGCGTGTGAGTGGTCGTGAGTGTGAACGTGAGTGAGTAATCATGAGTGTGAGTGGACGTGAGTGTGAACGTGAGTGAGTGCGAAGGCTGGAAAAATTGTGGTGAGTGAGTTTGAGTGACTACTCCATTTAAGTGCCGACCTATGGAGCTCGACACACTCACTCATGAGTGCACTCAACTCACACTCACTCACACTCATTTGAACGTGGTGAGTTGAGTATGAGTGAGTACTCATGAGTGTGAGTGGAGGTGAGTGTGAACGTGAGTGAGTACTCATGAGTGTGAGTGGTCGTGAGTGTGAACGTGAGTGAGTGCGAAGGCTGAAAAAATTGTGGTGAGTGAGTTTGAGTGACTACTCCCTTAAAGTGCCGACCTATGCCTATAATAGAGGCAGATGCTGTAGAAATGAGCTAGATATATTTGAAGGTAAAAATGTACAAATAAACAAATCAACTCAGGAATATCGTGAGCAAGAAACTAGTAAAGAACGAAGGATAACTACAGTAACTAAATAAACTCATAGAAAGAATAAACCAGTGAACGAAATATTGTAGTGCCCTTTCAAATGAAGATAGACCGCTGATACTGCAAGTGGAAGTAGCTAGGGTGTTCTGTTCCTTGTTTGTCAATGGAATTAATGAGTGAAAGAACTTAATGGTTTCAGAAAAATGAACAGAAATTTTATGGCTGGCGATGATCTTTACGAGATATCTGTAATGGTTTTGAAAAATGTCAGACCCTTAGATGTTCCTGTAAGATGTTTGTGCCTTAGATGTTCAGCTAAGGTACAGACACACTTAAATAATTCATTTCTACAGATGAACTATGTTGGCCTGAGTACGCACCATCATCATCTGTGACGTCACGATGAATAGGCGCAGGCACTTCAACGTGGCGTCGCCGCCCGAATTTTCTTTTTGCGAGTTTTCTGGCTTACCAAGCGTATTCTCGCGGCGAGAGTTCTGCTTTTGACATTATAAGAGGGTAATTTACAATTACGAGATAAAAACATTTTTTTAGTGTCCTTTTAGTTCTAAGAGCTGAGCTCATTAAGGTTTTCGTTGCGCCGGGTAGTGCGAACAGTAATTATCATCATCATGAACCGGTACGCGCTCGCTTGGTCCTCTTCTACTACTGCTTCGCTCCCACAACATGTGCGTCGATTTGTCTGGCGTGTAGCAGTAACTATAATAATAATAATAATAATAATAATAATAATAATAATAATAATAATAATAATAACAATGATAATAATAATAATAATAATGTAATATTAAAAACATATGTGGTTTTAAGTTCCAAAACCACGATATGATTATGAGAGACCCCCGTATTGGAGGGCTCCGGAAATTTTCACCATATAGTCGTCTTCAACATGCGCTGACATCGCACAGTACACGGGCCTCTAACATGTATCGAAATCGAACCGCCGCGGCCGGGACCGAACCCACGACCTTTGGGTCAGCAGCCGAGCACCATTAACACTGCTCCACCGCGGCGGACATGCAATAATTATGATGGGATAGCTTGTTACGTGACTAAAAATCCCGTAACATCACGCAACAACTAGTCATGTGAATAAAATCACGTAACATCACTCAACTAGTCACGTGACTAAAAAAAGTCACGGTTTCGCCGCAAAGGCGAAGCAATGAATGCGATTGCAACACATTGGCATTTCAAGCGAAGAACGGCAAGCAGATCGAAACTTGGAGCGCGCTGCTCAAGCGCGAAGGACGCACGAAACATACGCACAGGTATACACAGCACGAGCGCGAACTAACAAGTGTCACAGTTGTTACTTCACTGTGTTGGAACAGCGCGCTTCTTTCGGAAACGGGGCCTCTGCAGCTTGCGAAGTGACCTTTGTGCGCTCTGTAACCTAAACGCAATCTTCCCGGCGAGAGCACACGGCGTCTAACTGCCCCCCATCCACCCACACCAAGCACGGGCGTAGTCGCCTTTGCCAGGGTGCAAAGGCGACTACGCCCGTGCAAGTCGGGGTGTTGGGGAGCGAACGCGTCGCAACTAGTGGGGCGCCGAACGCGCACTTTGCGCCATCTCGCTAGTTTGCTGGTAAGGCAGAGAACACGCTGATATTCTCCCCCGAGATCTCCGTACCGCCAGGAGCGAATGGTGTATATAAATAGCGCGCCGTTAGTATGCAGTAGCATGTTCGTTTTTGTGGCGTGGCGGTTAGCGTCGCGCGCTGCGGAGCGAGAGTTCGCCCCTTCGATTCCGCGCGTCGGAAAGTATTTTTCAGAATTTTTTTTCTTCGTGGCTTTTATATATATATATATATATATATATATATATATATATATATATATATATATATATATATATATAGACATATAGGGAGCATGACGCCGACGGCGACGGCAAAAAGCAGCCGAGAGTGTCCATATAATTGCTATCACAATAAAATCCACGTCACGTAACACCTATTCACCTGACTAAAATCACAAGATCCCCTAACAGCTAGCCACGTGTCATGTTCCCGCCATAAACCACGTAACAACTAGTCACGTAACTAAAAACCCGTAACATCACATAATCGCCGTCACGTGACATGTTCACGCCAAAAAACGCAACAGCTAGTCACGTGACATCTTCACGCCAAATCCACGTAAAAACTAGTCACGTGACATGCTATCGACAATCCACGCGAAACGTGAGTTGTGTGGGGAACTGACCAAAACAGGACAAGGATAGCCAAGCCTATCTATACTTTGTATTACTAGCAATAACTTAGCATCGCTATAGCAAAAGCTTGGCATTACTCGCAAAACGTAAGTCGAACACTACCACCGTTGCTGGTTCGAGCCTTGCGCCATTAGTGCAAGCTGCGCAGTTTTATTGCGATAGCAATTATATGGACACTCTCGGATGATTTTTGCCGTCGGCGTCGCCGTCATGCCCCGGATGTGTATATGTATGTATATATATATATAGAAAAAAGGCACAAAGAAAAATAAATCAGAAGAAAATAATTCCAAGGCACCCCTCGCTCCGCCGCGTGCAGCGTTAGATCACTCAACCACAAGCCATGCATGCGCTGGCACAATAAAGGCAAGCTATTTATAGACACAATTTACCGCTGGCGGTTTGCAGATCTCGCAGGAGCTCGAGCGTGTTTTCTATCACGCAATGATCCTACATTTTCTTTAAGTTTGAAAACTGCCCTTGAGACGCGCATGAAAACCGAGCCACTTTCGTACCCACTCGCGATGTGGAACAAAAAAAACTGGCAGATCCCACGCACTGTGGGAATCGATGTGATGCGAAGCAGCCAGCAAGGACCAAATCATGCTGTACATAATATGCATGTAATTATTTACATGTTAGGACCTGTCATTTGTGTTAGTCATACAGTCACGTCACGCAATACAAATTTTGGTGTATATCAAGCTAGCGAACTGGACGCAAGCGCACCATGAGCGTGGCATGTAAATGGCATTGTAGATGACATGCATGCCATGATTTTCATGTTACAACCTGCCACTTATGTTCGCTTAATTTTTTACCTCGAATCGCAACGAGACGCGGGACCAATCTGCCTCCGTTTCGCATGCGTTCGTATTCTCGCGCTCTGCGCATCGTGCAGACGCCATCCACGTTCCAGCGTTTACATTGACGGACACCCTGTCAATTCCAAAGTGTGTTCCTCGAACGCCTGCGCCCACTGAGACGGGGTCGGTCAGAATGGAACGTGATGCGCGCGTCTCCCTCCTTGCATGATTAGAGCCGCTGGTCACAGTGACGCTACGCAAGCAAAGCGCGAGCGCTGTAAAGTCCAACGCGACCAGCGTCCGTTTGCGCGCCCCGGCGCCCATCTGGCACTTTACCAGGGCACGGCTGGAGGGACGGACGGACGGGCGGACGTCGGACGTGAACATGAGACATTAAAGGCTTTCACCTTAAAATTTGTATGTAAAGCTGGCGAAACGGCCACAAGGGTGTCATGAGCGTGGCATGCAAGTCATGTTGCACATGACATGTCATGATTTGCATATTGCCACTTGTCATTTATCCTCGTCATACAATCACGTCACTGAACAGCAAATTTGGTGTATATCAAGCTAGCGAAACGGCCACGGGAGTACCATGAGTGTGGCATGCAAGTCATGTTGCACATTACATATCATGGTTTCCATATTACCACTTGTCATTTATGCTCGTCATACAGTCACGTCCCTGAATAGGAAGTTTGTTGTATATCATGCTAGCGAAACGGCCACGAGTGTGTCATGAACGTGACATGCAAGTCATGTTGCACATGACATGTCATGACTTCCGTATTATCACTTGGCCTTTATGTTCGTCATGCAGTGACGTCACGCCATACCAAATTTGGTGTATATCAAGCTTGCGAAACGGCCGTCAGCGCGCCATGAGCGTGGCATGTAAATCATGTTGTATATGACATGCAGGTCATGATTTGCATATTACCACCTGTCATTTATGCTCGTCGTACAGTCACGTCCCTCAATACCATACTTGGTGTATTTCAAACTAGCGAAACGGCCACGAGAGTGTCATGAGCGTGGCATGCAAGTCATGTTGCACATGACATGTCATGATTTTCATATTACCACTTGGCATTTATGTTCGTCATACAGTCACGTCACGAAATAACAAATTTGGTGTATATCAAGCAAGCGAAACGGCCGTCAGCGCGCCATGAGCGTGGCATGTAAATCATGTTGTACATGACATGCACGTCATTATCTGCATATTACCACCTGTCATTTATGTTCGTCATACAGTCACGTCACTCAATCCCAAATTTGGTGTATATCAAGCTAACGAAACGGCCGCGAGCCGCCCATGAGCGTGGCATGTAAATCATACTTTTCATGACAAGTTAGTCATGATTTTCATGATATGACCAGCCATTTATGTTCTTCATACAGTCATGGTATGGCATACCAAATTTGGTATAAATCCCATTAACGATACGGCCAGGAGAGCACAAAGTCGTAGGCGGCTAGATAGATAGATAGATAGATAGATAGATAGATAGATAGATAGATAGATAGATAGATAGATAGATAGATAGATAGATAGATAGATAGATAGATAGATAGATAGATAGATAGATAGATAGATAGATAGATAGATACGCTCAAAGTCGCCTGAGCACAATCAGCTGAACCCTTGCGTCGTCAATGAATGTGGTGGATGGTCCTTCGGAGATGGTCCCCGGCGGCTACGCTTCCTTCGTTTGTTGTGCATCGTTTTACGTCATTCTGGACTTCATTTCAACGTGCTGCGCTTAAAACTTGAGTGCTGCTGATTTCATGTGATCTGTCTTCTTGTGTTCATTTTTGGTGGCTTTTTGTATATTTGTTTCTTCTTGTCTTCTTTTCCCAAATGGTGGGTCATCAGCCACAAACTGCAGCATATTTTGAATAAATCAAGCTATAAGAACTCAAGTGTTCTCCTGAATTCCATCTGCTTAGAGCTCTGTGGAAGAAATACACAGTAACTCTGCAGTGTTTGCATGAGAATTCCTTCATCTAACCAATGCGTGACACGATCAGCATAGAATTAACAAACAGCGGAGCAAAGAATTAAAAAATAATACTTGTGATCCATCGCACTGCAATTCCGTCCGGACGAAGTAAGGACATTCGTAAAATACTCCGGAGGTGCCACGTGAAAACTCCGGACAGCCGGAGTGAAAAAGCAGCGAAAAATACTCCGGAGGTGCCCCGCAGTCCCTCCGTCCAGTCGGAGCAAAATGCCGGTAAAAAGTGCTCCGGCAGCGCCACGCAATCACTCCGGTCGGCCGGAGTGAAATATCAGTGAAAAGTACTCCGGCTGTGCCACGCATTTGCTCGAGCCAGCCGGAGTAAGAACTTTGCTACGGTGGCCCGGAGTAAAAATTACTCCGAACAGGGGGGGGTCAGGACAGGCGTTTTACTCCCACCTGGGAGTAATTTTCTTTTACAGTGTAGGATGTACGTTGGCCTGCATGCGCTTTGTGTGCATGCATGCTTGTTATTTGCCACCTTGCTCTCTCCCTCTTTTCTCTGTGTTCTTGTGTATCTGTGTATGCAAATCAAATAGTAATAATAAAAATAAACCAATTACCATGCGCTTAGACCTAGTAGAAACGTTGATGGTGAAACAATATCGGCCGTATAGTTGTCAGAAAAGGGTTAATCGCGTTGGCGCTCGGAGATGAATGTCTACATTGTTTAACAAGCTGAGACAAAGGAGAAATTAGCGAGATCCCGCGCATTGTGGGAATACGTTTCATGCGAAGTAGTCAGCGAGTATCAGCCTACGCTGGATTTTTTGCTCATCAGGCACGCCCAGCGCATTGGCGTGTAGAAGGTAGCTCACAGCCTCAACTTACCTCGGCGCACATGCTAGAGCAGAGACGTGATTTTTATCACGGGGAAGTGCAAGCTACGATTAGATGATTCGTATATCAGAAGTAGCTGTTGCTGGCGTATTCACAGAACGATTGACTATGGAAGTCATTTGATTGACTTAAGGAGTCTAGGTGAGCATATGTAATGTTTATTAGTTGCAGTTTCATATAAAAGTGGATTACAATGACATAAAACTTTACAGCCAACAGTGCAAGTATACCATTGACGTCGTCCTGATATTTCAGAAGTGGTTTGAAGCACTGGCGTTGCCCGATGGTAGAATACTTGACTGACATGTAGAAGACGTTGGTTTGATTCCGGCTCGAGCGGTAACTTTTATTCTTGGCGTCCATCAGGATATTTTACCAAGTTACAACGCTCCCGTCGATGGCACGGCATTTTCTGCGACACGGGATACGTCACGCTATTGAGCAAAGATTTCCATAGTGTGGGTTCATTTAGACTGTGATCTGTGAATCACCTGCGGAGCATACCCGAATACTACGAGCCGCGGCATGTGGGTACGTGCCCAGCGTGACTAGTACAAAGGCTTTCATTACGTACGAGGGAAGTCACTTGCTCATGTCAAGACCTGCGAATCGTGTTCGTCATACACTCATGTCCTCCTATGCAAAAACTGGAGGAGGAGGAGGAGGAGGAGGAGGAGGAATAAACATTTTATTTAAACGGCAAACTGAGGTGTCCGTGGGTGGAGCCCTTATTCCAGGGCCCCACTGGCACGAGCGGCTCGCTTGGCCTGGTCCAAGGTTGCCCGCTGGCTTCCCAGGTCCTGCCGGGTGAGTCGCACCTCCCACGACCTTTCGAATTCGTTTCGTGTGATGAGGGGTGAGTTGCCCTCTGCTGGTCTTTGTCAGCAAGTCCAAGTGATGTGAGTTGTATTACCAAGTTAAGGAGACGTCCCACGAGAGCACTCAGACGAAGGAAGGAAGGAAGGAAAGAAAAGGGAGGAAAGAAAGAAGGAAGGCAGGAAGGAAGGAAAGAACGAAAGAAAGAAAGAAGAAAGGAAGGAAGGTAGGAAGGAAGGAAGGAAGGGAGGAAGGAAGGAAGGAAGGAAGGAAAGAAAGAAAGAAAGAAGTTAGTAAAGAAAGAAGGCAGGAAGGAAGGAAAAGGGAGGTAGGAAGGAAGGAAAGAAAGAAGGAAGGAATAAACGAAAGAAAGAAGGAAGGAAGGCAGGAAGAAAAGAAAAGGGAGGAAGGAAGGAAGGGAGGGAGGAGGGAAGGAAGGGAGGAATGAAGGAAAAGGGAGGAAGGAAGGAAGGAAGGCAGGCAGGAAGGGAGGGAGGAAGGAAGGAAAGAAAGAAAGAAAGAAGGAAGGGAGGGAGGAAGGAAGGAAGGCAGGAAGGAAAAGGGAGGAAGGAAGGAAAGAAGGAAAGAAGGAAGGAAGGAAAGAAGGCAGGCAGGAAGGAAGGAAGGGAGGGAGGAAGGAAAGAAAGAAGGAAGGGAGGAAGAAAGGAAAAGGGAGGAAGGGAGGAAAGAAAGAAAGAAGAAAGGAAGGCAGGAAGGAAGGAAAAGGGAGGAAGGAAAGAAGGCAGACAGGAAGGAAGGAAGGGAGGGAGGAAGGAAAGAAAGAAGGAAGGGAGGGAGGAAGAAAGGAAAAGGGAGGAAGGAAGGAAGGGAGGAAAGAAAGAAAGAAGAAAGGAAGGCAGGAAGGAAGGAAAAGGGAGGAAGGAAAGAAGGCAGGCAGGAAGGAAGGAAGGAAGGGAGGGAGGGAGGAAGGAAAGAAAGAAGGAAGGGAGGGAGGAAGGAAGGGAGGAAAGAAAGAAAGAAGAAAGGAAGGCAGGAAGGAAAGAAGGAAGGAAAGAAAGAAAGAAGGAAGGAAAGAAAGAAGGAAGGCAGGAAGGAAGGAAAAGGGAGGAAGGAAGGAAAGAAAGAAGGAAGGAATGAACGAAAGAAAGAAGGAAGGAAGGCAGGAAGAAAAGAAAAGGGAGGAAGGAAGGAAGGGAGGGAGGAGGGGAAGGAATGAACGAAAGAAAGAAGGAAGGAAGGAAGGCAGGAAGAAAAGAAAAGGGAGGAAGGAAGGGAGGGAGGAGGGAAGGAAGGGAGGAAGGAAAGAAAGAAAGAAGGAAGGAAGGCAGGAAGGAAGGAAAAGGGATGAAGGAAGGAAAGAAGGAAGGAAGGAAGGCAGGAAGGGAGGGAGGGAGGAAGGAAAGAAAGAAAGAAAGAAGGAAGGAAGGGAGGAAGGAAGGCAGGAAGGAAGGAAAAGGGAGGAAGGAAGGAAAGAAGGAAGGAAGGAAAGAAGGCAGGCAGGAAGGAAGGGAGGGAGGAAGGAAAGAAAGAAGGAAGGGAGGGAGGAAGAAAGGAAAAGGGAGGAAGGAAGGAAGGGAGGAAAGAAAGAAAGAAAGAAGAAAGGAAGGCATGAAGGAAGGAAAAGGGAGGAAGGAAGGAAATAAGGCAGGCAGGAAGGAAGGAAGGGAGGGAGGATGGAAGGAAGGAAAGAAAGAAAGAAGGAAGGGAGGGAGGAAGAAAGGAAAAGGGAGGAGGGAAGGAAGGAAAGAAAGAAGGAAGGAAGGAAAGAAAGAAAGAAGGAAGGGAGGAAGGAAGGCAGGAAGGAAGGAAAAGGGAGGAAGGAAGGAAAGAAAGAAGGAAGGAAGAAAGGCAGGAAGGAAGGAAAAGGGAGGAAGGAAGGAAAGAACGAAGGAAGGAAGGAAGGAAGGAAAAGGGAGGAAGGAAGGAAAGAAAGAACAAAGGAAGGAAGACAGGAAGGGAGGCAAAGGAAGGAAGGAAGGAAGGAAAGAAGGAAGGACTGAATGAAAGAAAGAAAGAAGGAAGGAAGGAAGGAAAGAAAGAAGGAAGGAAAAGGGAGGAAGGAAAGAAAGAAGGAAGGAAGGAAAGAGAGAAAGAAGGAAGGAAGGCAGGAAGGAAAGAAGGAAAAGGGAGGAAGGAAGGAAGGGAGGGAGGAAGAAAGGAAGGTAGGTGGTTTGGTGGGTGGGTGGGAGAATGCGTGGATGCGTGGATGTCTATGAACGTTCAAAGTGCCTTTGGTTCGCTTAAAAATGCTACGCATTTAAACATGATATAGCATTGGAAATGGTAAGAGCGGTAACATCAGAACAGCGACCGGAATAGTCGTGAGGTGATTGCTTGACAACATTCATGGACATGACCCAACATTACAGACTTAGAAACGCAAATACCCGTCACCGCATGGCAAATAAAAAAAAAGGCAGGCTGTTCTTTCGCTATAGCCACCGCGCCGGCGCCGGTCGCCGCCGCCCCCGCCGCGGCGGAGGTCACTGTTGCGGGTCGCCTCCGTCGCCATCGCTGCCACTAGGAGGTGGCTCTCACCAGCGACGTGCTGGCCGACCAGCTTTGGGCCATCTGGTAAGCCGAAGATGCCGCCCACGTTCAAGAACTTCGAGCCGTCACCGAAGGCGCTCCCACCGCCATCATCATCGACGGAGGTTGGGACGGGACATGGGTTAATCCCGTCTTCTCCCGCCTCGCCCGAAGGAAAACTGCCGCACCAGTTTTAAATAAAGTTTATTCGCTCACTCTATTCTAACGGCTTCTGGTTATCATGACGTATCGGAAGCAGTCGGAAACGCACTAATACAATCAATCTGTTAAGCAAGTTGGAACCACCCAACAAGACTATTCGAGAATGAGGGAACCACAACGAAATATTGCTTAATGCTTTCTGCAAATCATCAGCGGATGTTCTACAGCAACGGCATCACGTAGCACCGTAACAGGGTCACAACATTATTTGGCGATGGTTTGTGTGAAACGGCCCGCCCACTAATTAAAGAGGCGTTGAACAACAGGTCAAGGATCCACATAGATTGCTATTAGTACGCCTCCGCCGTTATAAACACCCCAGTCGCAACTATCCCAGTTAAAAATTTCTCACAATGAAGAAGTAACTCCACAAACGAAATTTTTGAGGACAGCCATGTTTCCGTTAATATCGGCGTTACACGCGTCAGTCAGAAAGTAAAAGTTGTCTCGTTTATTTAATATTGTCACGTGGTCGTGACGTTGACGAAGGCAGTAGGCAGTAGTCCAAGATGAAATACTTTATTTGGGCCGAACTTGTGGCCGGTAAACTGAAGGTGAGATTACAGCAATAAACGCTGAGACTGATAGCGGCGAACAGAGCGTCGGCCGTCGATGTACTGAACATCGTTGGAGCGCGCCGGCTTTTATGCATCACGCGTCGAACATTCTAGCCTTATCACTGGTCATCGCGTACGCTCTGGAATAATCTCGAGTGGTCGCGTCTTGCGCGCAATCTTAACAAAACGATCTACAATGATCGCGAAGCTTCTAGAACAATGAGGCGCGGTTTGCGCTGAGCATTGCTGACAGCCTTTGAGGGCGAAAACCTGAATAGAGCAAAGTGAAAATAAGAAACGCGCGTGGCAATATGCTCTTAATGTTTGAGGAAACTTGACAGCATGGAAGGAATCGCAGTCATTATTAGCGGAGAAAATCAAGGTTGAAGTTTTATTTTTAAATTTGGCGCCGATATCTGCGCGCGTTACGTCAGAAATTCCAAATGTATTTTTCGTATTTTCGCGACATTGACTCAATGAAAATTTCTGAAACTTCGTATGCTAGCTCTATGGCACCCACAGATGAGAATGCACCTTGTTTTTGTCGATTAAAAGCTACTTAGGACTCAGTAGACGCCTTCAGAATCTATGACGTCACGGTGTTTGGTGCGGGAATCTCAAGGTTTCGTCTCCCCCCCGCATTTCCTTTTCGCGTGTTTTCTCGCTTACCAAGCGTCGTGTCGCGGTAAGAGTGGTGTTTTCGAGATTGTGAAATTGTACTTAACGAATACGCGAAAAATCGTTTTGTCCTTTAGTGTCCCTTTAGCGCAGGTCACACACGCAGTTAGACGTTGAATCATACAGGTAACGCTTCTGACATTAAAAAAGAAAGATTATTACATTTTATTGCAAACTGCATGCATTTTATTGCACACATGGCGATTAGAGATTCAGTAATCTTCCACAACGCTGATACCAGCGTTTTTTCAGTTTGGGTACAGTTTAAAATGCCTCCTATTTTGTGTTAAAACTACTTAACTTGGATCTGAGCAGGCGTTTCTTAATTGGAAATATTTTGCCTATTCTTTAAGCTGATGAAAGCATGTAATCTAGTAACGCATATAAGGAAGATGATATGTTAGCTCGCGTGATTTATTTTTAGGATGAGTACACGACACTAAACTTTCGCCAGGAAATCGGTAACTAAGTTCAGTCTCTGCGGCGTGGTCGGTCTTGGTGAAAAATTAAGCGCAATATACGGGACAACAAAAGGAGAGACACACAGGACGAAGCGCTACTAACAACTGTGAACATTTACTGAAATACATCGCCGCAACTAGACAATGCGCATGTGCAGAAGGCTTCCGGTGACCAGCAACAAAAACAACCAACAGAGCCAGGCGCGAGATACACCCCCCGTGACAACACCAACACGTGGAAAAAGAATTCACCAGAATGACCGAATGAGAAGTGACACGTAGATGCACAGTTGAATACCTAACACCGGGATAGAAAACAAGATAAAAAGACTACAAGGTAAAACGCTGACATAAGTTAAAAAAATTGCGAAAGGAAACGCGCTTAAAAGTGGCCATTAATGAAACGCACTTCTTTATTCAATAGAGCTACTGAAGCGACACTCACGCACTTGTCGGGTCCACGATCTTCAATCAAAGCAGCTTCTAAGATTTCTCGTTCCAGTTTTGTGTCTCCGCGACCTACTACTACCGCATTCTTCAACCGTGGGAAACAACCGCAAACTTCAGTGTGTTAAGCGAGGTTCGACCCCTCTCCTGACTTCAGGCACCTATAGTGCTGTCGTAGCCGCTGATTAAGGCACTGACCGGTCTGCCCCAAGTAAACACGACCGCAGCTTAATGGAATTTTGTACACAACCGAAACTGTGCACTCGACGTACTGAAATTCGTGTTTTTTAGTGCAGCGTTTACTTGTTCGGGTGCTTGTCACTCGTCTGCATAGTTTTCCTTATTTGCATGGTGCGGAGAAAACAAGATCCACCCCATGCCTAGCCGCGACCTTCTTGAAGTTATGTGACAATTTGTGCACATATGGGAGCACCTTGTACGCACCCCTCTTCGGTGGAATGCCTACATCTACCGCATGCTCCTTGCGAAGCTGGTTTAGAAGCGTTTCTGCGACCGCTAGAAGGAGTGGGATGTGGGTACCCTGCCTGTTGCAATCGTGCAGTTTGGAGGCTGAAGCTTTCCGCTAGCTTGTGTGGGCAATACTTTAGAAGGGCTGATCTGAGACATGATTTAGCGATTCCCCTTTTAATGACCTTAGAGTGTGAGGAATCAAAGGGTAGTACGGCTTTTTTCGTTCTTGGCAAGTAAGCCCAGCAGATGTGGTCATGGTGATTAAAGAAAAGTCGAAGGTCTAAAAATTGAATGAAGTGGGCCTGTTGTAGCTCGAACGTGAACTTCAGGGAGGAAGAACACTTTTCAAACACTTCCACGATCGACGTAGCCAGTAGCGGTAATCAAGTTAGTGGATCTGCATCTAAAATGACTAAAAAATCGTCCACGTATCTGAAGACCTTTACTACGCCTAGATCGGCTTCGTCCAGTAAGCGCTTAAGCTGAAGGTCAAACTTAGCAAGAAAAACTTCGCAAAGGACTGGCGCTACGCAGGAACCAATACAGATTCCATGCTTTTGTATGTATAGGTCGTTGTTAAAAGAAATAAAGGTAACGCTGAGGTGAAACCTCAGTAGCTCAAGGAACTGCTCTTTAGGCACGCCACAATCATTTTGAAAGGCCACCGCGCCGGAATAGTCAATGAGTTCGCTCACCGCCGGAAACAACAGGTCGTGTGGGACAGAGTAAAAGTTCCTCGATATCTATCGACATACCACATTTGGGTCCTTTGAAGCCTTGCTGTAGCACTTCTGCCACACAATCCGAACTCTTGACCTTGAAAGGATCAACCGGCGATAGCTTCTTGAGATGCTTGAGCAGGTAACCGCTGAGCATAACCTGCCAACTCCCCTTCTCAGACACAATGGTTCTCAAGGGGCACAGATTCTTGTGTGTTTTTGCCGCGAAAAATACTTCTAGAGCACTGGATTTAAGGTCCTTGACTTGCTTATGCAATCCACACAGACTCATTTGGTCAAGAAGGGAGAGCGCTGCAGTTTTTGCTTTTCTTGACTTCAGCTTCGCCGGAACGAAGTTCTTGTTAATGGCCTCTACAGCTTTCGTGCGAAAGAGTTGATTGGGCATAACTGTAAATCCACCCTCTTTGTCTGAGAGCAACAGCGCGAGGTCATGTTTCTTAAAATACTTCTTCACTTGCTGCGTTACTGCGCCGCTACGAGAATTCATGTGAACCGATCTTAGCAAAACATCCACCCCCTCAAAGTGGCAATGGTCCCTTTCGTCTTTGGGTGCTTTGTCGGCGATCCTGCGCACCGTAGCCACGAGACCATGTTTGCTCACGGGCGCCTCGAGGCAAAATTTAGGTCCCTTTTCGAGCCCTTCTTCAACCAGTGGTATCGGCCAAGTTGAACACACGTACCTTGCCCACGTCGTTTCGTCGCGCTTTCTTCGGCAGCTCAAGACGCTTGCGAAGCCAGAGGAAATCGGCAGAATTCGTCACCAACCGTCTGAACTCATTCCAGAGCCTGATACCAGGCTGTCCCACACCACGCCATTGGAAGCACAGAAGCTTCAACCAGTCATAAAGGAGTCGTACTTGTCGCCAACACTCCGACTTCAGAACCTTGGTGACTCGCTTCCAGTGACCGACGGAAGGAGCGACTGGTCCCGAACGTTATGCCTACCTCGGGTGGGCAAATGTTGACACGAAGGTAATAGCCATACGCTCTTGCTCTGCAGATAGTTGCTGCCAAAAGGCTTGCACACCAGCCACACTGAGCACTCAACGATTGTCCACACAAAAAAGAGCCCAGTCAAGGAGAAATGTACTTTAGAAGAGTAGAGGTCGGTCTTCAAGCTCATTTAAACGGCCAGTGAGGCAAACGGCATGCGCTGACACGAAATCAGACAACACGTGTTCATCAGAAAACTTCACAACATTAGCAATCACGTCTCGAAAAATTGTTAGCCGATTGTGTATGCCAGCCACTTGCTAAATATTTGACTGGCACACTTTCAGTTAATTAAGCTGCGCTATAATTTGACAATAGCTTTCGCTGGCTTTTCCCATTCACTGACAATAGTACCACAATTGACTGTGCCCTTGCTGGTGTCTGCACCAACATTCAACGCCCCGCAGTTTATTTCTAATCTTCGCGGACCGTGAAGTTGTGGGTCAGAATGCCTCTAGAGCGCCACAGGAAAAAAACATTTCTTATTTTTTTTTGGCCCTCATCACCTTCTTTTTCAACTTAACGTCGCCAGCCAATAGAAACAGTTGTGCA
The DNA here is from genome assembly GCA_030522465.1 of Rhipicephalus appendiculatus. Classification (NCBI taxonomy): domain Eukaryota; kingdom Metazoa; phylum Arthropoda; class Arachnida; order Ixodida; family Ixodidae; genus Rhipicephalus; species Rhipicephalus appendiculatus. Next base: position 82,154 of record JALIZH010008116.1, on the reverse strand, counting down.
ACATGTAAAAATATTCCAACACAGTGCTTAGAATAACGCAAGGGCATGGTTAAACCGGCAGCATTGCTTTGTTTGCGCGCTTGGAATACAACGATGAAATAACACCAACCTGTGACAAGAAGCACAGTGAAGCTTGACGAAACTGCACCGCTGCTACTCCAGTGCTAAGCCAAGACGACGGCACAAAGGCCGCTGGTATTGTCGATGCGGTGTCCACATGGATTAACGTAACAGAAAGGGAAAATGCAGGGCGGCTAACCAGAAAAGGTTCCAATTGGCTAACCTACGTTGAGGGATTGGGTAACGTAAATAGAAATGTGAGAGAGAAAGAGGAGAGAAGACAAGAGAAGAAGAATAAAATGAACAGAGAGGTGTCAGCCCGGGTTCCGGTATAAGCTGCGACAGTGAAAACGGTGGCGCAGAGCAGCTCATCGATAAAAATTATCGGCATAAGACGAGTCATAGCCGCATCGCATTGTTGGTGCGGCTGCTATTGACCTGGCACATTTTCGAGAAGATATGTAAAGCTTTCATAACTATTTTCATGCGCATAACCCTGTACTTTCTGATGTGCGCTTTCTTACAAATGCGATAATACGCTGGGTCCGCCCAGCAACCTGACATTGTTAGCTCTAAACGCAGCGTGCTTTGCCACAGGCCGCACCACTGCAGAGAGCAGCGGGCCTATATACCGTATCACGGAAGACGGAATAATGATGATGATGATGATGATGATGATGATAATAATAATAATAATAATAATAATAACAATAATAATAATAATAATAATAATAATAATAATAATAATAATAATCATTTATTTAACGTGCCCAGGAACAACCATAAGGTCTTTGTGCAGGCGCACGCAGAATTAAAACAAAAATAAATAAACAATACAATGCAGACAGTCTTCAGAAAGAGCAAAAACGCTTTAGGCAAAAAAGAAATCAACGCAAATAATAATAATAATAATAATAATAATAATAATAATAATAATAATAATAATTGTGGGGTTTAACGTCCCAAAACCACGTTATGATTATGAGAGACGCCGTAGTGGAGGGATCCGGAAGGGGGTTCTTCAACGGGCACCTAAATCTACAAAAAAAAAAAAAAAAAAAAAAAAAAAAAAAAAACTCCAGCTCACAACTACCTGTAGGAGTACACATGCAGTGTCCTTGCGCAGCACATAATATAGTTCCGGGCTTAACTCTCATTATCAACGAGGTGCAAGGGCTTTAGTTGTGCTTCTCGCATGACGCGTTATAGTGATACATGGCACGTTAGGCCCTTAGCGCATGCACTTCGAAATTTCTGAAATAATGCAGAAATTACCGGCTGGTAACCGTAATAACCACCCTAACCGCGATGACGTGCAGCAACATGGCCGCCCCTATGCTGCAAGGTACTTCTGAGATGGAGTATTGGCCTCGAGGAGTTACGGAGTCGCCCTCTATCGGGCGCGCCTCGATTGCGTGTTAGGCAGGATACCGCCGCGCGCTCCCCGTAAGATTTGCTGTCGGCGCTCTACAAAACACGTCGAGGAAGCGCTCCAGGACAATTCTGTGCGTACTTTCGAAACGAAATATGTTCTGTAGTGTTAAAATAATAATTTTCGACGAAAACAAAGCACAACGTAGTTTACAGTCGCTGTCTCTCAGCAGAAAACGAAGCGCCCGCTTCACGTGGTCACCGCGATGAGACCCCTGAACCGGCTTCTGGCGTGAAATGTAGTCAGTCGTTGAGTACAAACTATGTGAAACATTTTGTTAGAGTAGACGCCTGTATACCTAAATGGAGCATAACAGAAAGAAGCCTCAAGCCAGTGATCGCACGGGTTCGCGGCCGACCGACGGAGCTTTTGCATGTATGAGCGTCTGCATGTAGATGTTCGTACTCATGGTTTCGCTTTCGCTACGAGCGTGTTTTGGCGCCGTGCCGTGAACTTTAGGCAGCAAAATATGAGAATTTGTGAGTACACAAAAACTATTGTTGCGCGGTCGCTATTCCATTTCTTTTTTTTTCTTTTTTTTTTTTTTACAACTACGACTTCGGCGCGCCTATGGCAACTTATGATGTCCCGTCCCGACGATTCAACGTTTTTTTTTTCGTTTTTTTTTCGTTTTTTTTTTCAGTCAAAATTAATGTATATTTCAATGTCATTTGACATGTTGCCTCGCACTGCATATAGATCGGTCTTCTAAGCGAGCAATTGCCGCTCCTCCTGTTGTTTCAGTGTGTTCGTTTCGTTTGGTGGTCACACAAAGCGTGAGAAAATGCGATGCCCTTTTTAATATGTTGCTTAACTTTCGTTTCCATTGCATTCCACTGAACTTGCCGCTCTCTGCCATCAACAAATTCATAGACCAAAGCTTCAACACTTCGAGATTGCTGATGGAAGGAGAAGTGGTCTACGAGACCATGTAGTAGTATACAACGCCAAGGAAACGAATGAAAATACAGTAACTTCGCCGCACTTGTTCTGCAAACGTCGATGTGAACAAGGACCTACCTGAACTTGAAATAGTGGTGAAAGAAAGGGAAGTTATTGCAGCAAAACAAGGTAACAACAACACGTAAAGAGTGAAATGCAAAATTTTAATGCCCCGCATTATTTGGCGAGTTGCCCTGCAATTAGGGAAGTATGTCGAGTGTAACGCCAACAGCGCGGCATCTTTTCCACATAAATAAATAAGGCTCCAAAAAAATGCATGGGGTTGGATAGGCCCAACTTGAGTTTGAGAGTGGCACAAGTAAATTCGTGCTTTTTAGCACGTAGAGCTTGCGTCATGAGAATGCACGACTGACTGAAAGAATGTTATTGCCAACATAAATGCAGCACACATCAGCCGCAGCATTTGACTCGCTCGCTATATACATCCACCAGCAAACGTCGCCTATAGGTTATAAAGGCGAAAACCTTCGATGCCTCATCAAAAGGGAAGATTGACCGTCGGCATCCCGCGTCGTCGGCGCCGGCACGAGTAATGCAAAAAAAAAAATCACCATCACGTGATGTCGTCATCATGACATCACAGATTGCCCAAATTTGTGAAGACGTCATGACGTCTCCATGACGCCACATAACGTCATGTCACATCATGACGTGTTCACATGACATGGTCGCTTTGCACAGCCTCCGTGATCGGTGGACCGATCACGGAGGCAGTGCAAAACCTCGTTAGGTGCACAAAGTCTTGTGGAGCGGGGCGGGGAAAATCAATATATTGACTGACAAGAAGGAGAAGGTGGCTTTCGCCTTCCGGTCATCTTAGGGGAATGTACAAGGAACCTTACGAGTGTTTAAATCCAACGTATCTAAACAGTCGCTGAAGTATATCTGCAGCCCATATTTTAGACGATGAGCACGGGGCCGGTGATCAAGAGGTCGCACAGGAACGTTCTGAGATGGTATTGCGGGATGCAAAAGGCTGCGCCTTTTTCCATACTGCGGTAGATAAGCACCATTAGCCGGCGGGAAGCGCGCGAGGACAATCGTCGCAGTGAGCACTTTCTGCCACTCAACATCACAGCCCCGACGTAGCAGCGAAAATCGTCGTCGCGGAAGTGCTTGTTGTACGCATGACTGGTAGCCGATAGCTGCTTGCCGGTTCTTAGCACCACAACGCACTCTTCACGCCGTTTCTTGTCCCACGGGCACCGGTGCAGGCTTATACCGGACTTCGTTGCGTGTATACGTCCGGCACTACGGCACCAAGCCTAATAGCAGCATGTTCATCGCTTTCGGAGGTAGCCACTCCTGTTACAATGGGTTCAGTTGGGTTCAGAATGCGAGAAAACCTCCGTATTCGTACCGACCGCAGCGCAGGGGGACCTTGAAACTCATTTACAAAGCACGCGGCAGCGCTCCGCAAGCAGCCGACGCGGCCGCCGAGACCGCGTGATCCTGCCAAGCACGTCACGCCGATGGTGGCGCCGGCGTTTCCAGTGGTGGGCCTCGAGGCCAATAAGTACACGGGTATCAAGTACTTTTGCCTCCGTCGCAAATGCGGCCGCCGCGGAATATGGAATACTACCCCGTTTGCTCCTTGTAGTAGTGATGCAGAACTATCGATGGTACTATCAATACTATCGATAGTTGAGCCACTATCGAACTATCGATGGTACAAGAAACTGTCGATAGCGCTATCGATAGTAAGTTTGAAAGTACAGTGGCCAACACACATGTCTAGAACGATGGAGTGTCGCACTCAGAACAGCACGAGCGACATCTGCAGTTCGAAACGGGCCGATTTTCTGATCATGCGCGGCGCCAGTGATGGGCCCGCCTTGCAGTTTCCGTCCTTGATTATCGCTGCGGCTGCGATAATTGCTTTGGCCATCAGAAGCGCTGTCAAATGTGTGCGCCAAAAAGAAAGAAAAAAAAACGCAGTCACCCGGATTGGCTCCTATTGTACTGTGAACTTATTCTCGATTCGTGGTATCGTATAATACCGAAAACGGTGGACTTCGTTTTTTGCTTTTTTTTTCTTTTAACCGTTCAGAGAGCTTTCGACGGCCAAAGCATTTGTTGCATCCACAGTGATAAAAAAGGATCAAAAATGCAACGCACGCGCGCAGTTGGCACCGCGCATGCTCATGTGTGGCGTATTTACGACTGAAGATGTCGCCCGTGCCGTTCCGAGCACGACGCTCCTTCGTTCTAGACATGAGAGTCCACCACTGTACAATCGATAGTATAAAATGAACCACGCGAACTCATCGCAGCATAAACTTTATTCTCCGAATGCGTGGTAGTATATGGCGAAGCAGAATGATTGGTTGACATTATTCCTTCAGCAGAATGATTGGCTGACATTATTAAGCTGAACTGTTCAGCTTTAGCAGAAAGGAAGTCGTCATATGTGGCGGAACTGCGCGGCTTCAAACTTATATTGCATTTTGTGATTTCAAAATAGAAATATCCAAAGCTACGTTTTTAATTGTAAGATGTAACTGGTCACTTTTGAATCCGAATTTATTTATGGACATATTTCGGCATTTTGATTGCGGCAATAATTTATTTCTTTCGCCAGAAGAGTGCTCATAAATTAAGCGAACTGAGTACTGCCGATAATAGGATATCGCAAATCATTTGGCAATATCGCCGTCCAACAACAGCATAATTATTCACAGCACTATTGATTATACTATCAGCTGCAATATTCCTGATGGTACTATTCATTGCACTCTCGATAATATCGATTGTTTACCCATGCTCGTACTATCGATGGCTTCTTTACACTATCGATAGTTAAAAGAACTGTCGATATTTTCTGTTATTTGTTCTGTGTATGGGTGCCCGGTTGTGATGCAGAACTATCGGTAAATGGACTATCGATAATATCGATAGTTTAAGATAGAACTATCGATACTATCGATAGTCCATTTATCGATAGTTCTGCATCACTACCGTGTAGTCACGCTTCGCGCCACTGGCGCTGCCCTATGGAGTATTTTGATATGGCCACTCAGGGAATACCCCACACGGTACAGAATTCCGGGGCACAGTTTAGGCCAGCCACCGGGCGGTGGTGTACTACGGATCTGCAAAGGCGACGTAACGCTTGGACATGCACCGTTTGTCTAAATGGTGGCTGCTTTAATGGGACAAGGAAGGCAACATCTACATTTTTGTAGATGTTGTTGTCAACAAGCTACAGTGAAACCCCGGTGATACGAACACAGTTCATACGAATTTCGGGGTGATACGAATTTTTCTTTGGTCCCGGCCATGGCCCATTGGCCTGCAATGTAATTTAGTACGGTTGTTGCGAACCGATTTTCACCCCGCGACGTTTGATACGAACGAACGCTACCGCCTAGGCACGGACAGGTGCTGTCCGCGCTGTCGCGGAAGAGGCGCCAAGCACGTGCGAGCGCAGGAACTCAAGCGCGGGCATGCATGCCGCACCGCCAAATCGTCAGAATCCTGGTGTAATAAAAATACTTTCCTTACGGTCAGAATAAACCTTCAGAGACTCACGGCCTCCGAGATGGTGTGCGCGAATCTTTGAGGCTCTAATGTACCTGCGTGTGCCTTCGCGTTTAGAATACAGAGTCAACATTTTTGCACAGCGCAAGAAAAACGAGGACGTAGGGAGGACACAACACGGGCCTCCCTACGTCCTCGTTTTTCTTGCGCTGTGCAAAAATGTTGATTCCAGGTCACCAACTAGCCCAAGCATCCGTTTTATCTAGAATACAGAGGGCATTGGTGCCAAGGTTCTTTTTTATAACGCGTCGACGCGGGCTGCTGTCGTTGTACTGTGTTTACACGTGCCTGCCTCGTGCATCAGACATCCTATGAAAGGTGGACGAGGACCGAAAGAAGGCGAGGACGGTCTTGGCGAAGGAGTCAGGCCTCACAACGTCAACATGCGCGACTGTTCAGGTCGCACTTCTGCAGGCACGGTCGTAAGTCTCCCAAAAAACATCCCCAACACCTCCGCAATAACAAATATAACATAGGACCGTGGTTCTAAAATTTTGTGGCCTTGATCTATCGCGTCAAATCACTTTTTTTCGTTACTTTCGCCGCAGTACTCTGGTGTCATACGAAAAAAGCACACTAAAATTTGAAGGGGCCATTGCTGTCGCGGGTCACAACGCACCTGGTTCAATTATTAAACACGCACGTACGGGCCGTATATTTACGAGTGATCGTATGATTGCGGACATCTTAAAACTTCACTCACAGTCATTCAGAGTTGTTCATGACATTGCTGGGGCCCTGAAAAACAATAAATGAAAATGTACGCCAGCTTTCTTTCGTCGCATGCTAATTTTCCATGCTTTCTGGTGATACGAATTTCGGATGACACGAATATTTTTAGTGCTCCCGTAAGATTCGTATCACCGAGGTTTCACTGTATCTACAAAAATAATAGCTAATAGAATTAAGACGACATTAGAGTTCAATCAACCAAAGGAGCAAGCAGGATTTCGTACAGGATAATCAATAATAGACCATATTCATACTATCAATGAGGTGATAGAGAAATGCGCGGAATACAACCAACCCCTATACATGGCCTTCATAGATCACGAGAAGGCATTTGATTCGGTCGAGGTATCAGCAGTCATGCAGGCACTGCGGGATCAGGGCATCGACGAAGCCTATATAAACATACTGGAAGAAATCTACAGCGGATCCACAGCCACTACAGTCCTTCATAAAGAGAGCGACAGAATTCCAATAAAGAAGGGTATAAGGCAGAGAGACACGATCTCTTCAATGCTATTCACCGTGTGTTTACAGGAAGTTTTTAGTGCCCTAGATTGGGAAGAGTTAGGGAGTTAATGGAGAGTATTTTAGTAACCGGCGATTCGCTGATGACATTGCATTGATGAGTAACTCAGGGGACGAAGTACAGCTCATGATTACTGAACTGGACACGGAAAGCAGAGGAGTAGGTCTGAAAATTAATACATAAAACTAAAGTAATGTGCAACAGTCTCGGCAGAGAAGAGCGCTTTGCGATAGGTGGCGAGACACTGGAAGTTTTAAAGGAATATGTCTACTTAGGACAGGTAGCAACCGCGGAGCCGAACTATGAGAGTGAAATAACTAGAAGAGTAAGGATGGGGTGGAGCACATTCGGCAAGCATTCTCAAATCATGAATGGTAGTCTACCACTATCCCTCAAGAGGAAGGTATGTAACAGCTGAATCATACCGGTACTTACCTACGGAGCAGAAACATGGAGGCTACAAAGAGGGTTCGACTTAACCCTTTCAGTACCGAATTAACTATTTTCAATGTAAGCAACTAGTTTTCACATTTGGAGATGCACATGATCGTGGTAGTCCAAAAAAACTGGAAAACTCTTTGTTCACGCTTTTCAGTGAAGAGTAATTAATGTGCCAATTAATTTAATTAATAATTTTCATTTATTAATAATTCCATAATTTTTAGTTCATATATTACTTAAAATGTTATGTAGATAGGATAGCATAATGTCCAATAGCCGAAATTCAAATTTCTGGCGCAGAACTAAAATAAATGCCCTATCTCTGCACGGTGAAAGAAGACGCTGCCTCAGCGAAATGCGCGAACAGCACGACCGCTTCTGTAATTTCTTCGTTCAGACGTGACCTCGCTGTATTGTGTGTACCATGTTGACACCACATGTAGGGCAGATGCTAAATACGGGCTCTTGAGGAAGAACAACGCTTTATCTTTACCAGATGCTTGCTGACTGACCTACATAATTTATGATTCCAATTGGAATCACTGGGACTGAAAGGGTTAAATTGAGGATCACACAGCGAGCGATGGAAAGGAAAATGATAGGTGTAACCTTAAGAGACAGGAAGAGAGCAGAGTGGGTCAGGGAACAAACGAGGGTTAAGGGATATCATTCATAGTTGAAATCAAGAAGAAGAAATGGACATGGGCCGGGTACGTAGCGTGTAGGCAGGATAACCGCTGATCATTAAGGGTAACTGACTGGATTCCAAGAGAAGGCAAACGCGTGAGCGGGAGACAGAAAATTAGGTGGGCATATGAGATTTAAAAAGTTTGCAGGCATAACGTGGCAGCAGAAGGCACAGGACCGGGTTGAATGGCGCATTATGGGAGAGGCCTTTGCCCTGCAGTTGGCGTAATCAGAGAGAGAGAGAGAATAAAAAGAGAGAAAGGCAGGGAGGTTAACCAGAAGTGTAGCATCCGGTTTGCTACCCTGCACTAAGGGGAGGGGGAAAGCGAAAAGAAAGATGGAAAAGGAAAGTGAAGAGGAGAGTAGACGCGCGAATAAAAAAGAAAAAAAGAAAAAGAGGGCAGGGCGCTATAGCCTATTCAATAGGCCACTGCCATGCAAAAAAGTTCAGTAAGGCCTTGACTGACTTTCTCTGTGAAGACAGGCTGATGATGTATGACGTGATGTGCTTTAAAGGGACACCAACGGCACATATCATATCAGCATTGACTTTTGAAATATATAGTGTTGCAGAAGACTTGTAGTGCTAGTTTCGTTTTAAGGAAATGATTGGTTTGAAAGAAAATCGAGTTTTACGGGTTCGCATCCCGATAGCGCAATTCAAACCACCTCGCAAATGGGCTTGTGACGTGACATTCGCCGTCGCTGCTTTTAGCCGGCGCTATAGGTCAGCGCGTTCCGTTCTTTGCACCGCGAGAATATTTGATGGGGATGCTTATTTTCGTATACTTTGGTGGCCGCTGTTGCCTGATTGTATTGCTACTCGCAGATAGAATGGTGCTACCATTGTCGTGGACAGGGTTGCCTTTCGTGGCTAAGTTTACGCTCAGTTGGTGCTTTGCAACCACGTCTGGCAATGAAAGTTTTAGGCTGGCTCCTTTGCTACCTTCTGGCTACTTTAAATTTCGATAGCGGTGCATTTATTAGCCGTATTTTTTTTGTAATATGTAGGTAAAATAATGAATAAGCGTAAAGACTATCTAATGCTTCCAAGCTTTCTTTTTCTTCGTTTTTGGGATGTTGGTCGTTGCGCGCACGTCCTTCCCCCGCCACAAGGAATGCGTTGACATGCCTCCCGGTCAGGGCGCTGGGTGGGTGCTGAACGCACGAAGAAACCACTTAGCAGAGAAGGTGCGGCGCAACTACGAAAACAGGTGGCAATTTCAACCACCAGGGTATGCATTCATCTGCTATTGCTTTCCAGATTTGCCATCAAGATATAATGAATTATTTTTTTTAAAACACTTCAAAAACATGCTTGTTTCTCCGTCGAAAGGAAGCATTGTCTATTTATGGAAATAAAAGTACTGTATTGAGTGAGAAACACTTAACATATCATCTGCTGCGATGGCAGGTGCGTCTGTTCAAGTGGTCTGCCCCCCCACCCCCCTACATTTCTCGTTTTGTTGTGAAGTGGACAAAACAGCCTGACGGTGCATCTGCTTAGCTTCGCCGTCGTTTTCCAGTCGATTTCAGAACGACTTTTGACAAAACGCGCTTATCAGAAATTCGTAAACACTACGCAATATCCTGGACTCGAATGGGACAGGCAGTGCTTGAGTGCTTTGCGACGCACCCCACTAACACGCTGCGCGAAGAAAGAAACTGAAACTATAGATAAAGATGCGTAGACAGTTCGCTAGCTAACGCTATCTAATCCGAAGCCTGTACTTCCAATCATTAACATCATTCCCATGGCGGTTGAACGATCGCAGCGTCAGTTTCCTTTCTAGGTTATATGAAACGCTATATGGTGCATGCGCTTGGACTCGACTTCCTCGGTGATGGCTCGGTTGGTCAAATCTCGAGCCACGAGGTTGGCGATCTCGTTTCCAGTACTGCCGTGGTGGGCTCGCACCCAGATGATCATGTCTGGTCTTGTTGGCGGCTCTTGGCGGATGATCCTGACAGTGCTGATAATTCTGAGCGTAGAATTTCTAAGGATGCGCCATGGATGGCACATCGGGCACAAAGCAACGACTAAACGACGCGCTGCGTCACTGCTTCGAACAAGATCGTCGGAAGTACAACGTCACACAACAGCTTGTGCATGCACTTACTGTCGCGTAGTTCTCAGCGGGCAAATTATACACCTTAAGTTTGCCTGTTAAATGTTAAGGAGATCGACGTTTAACTTCGCCAGTCCCACATTGTGGGCATGAGTCATCCTCACCGGAAAAACAAAAACAAGCAAAACAAAAAAACAGGTAGATGAAAAAGGCTGTGGTTGCTATACTGGACTGGAAAAGCTTTATTGATGTCCTGCAAGGCGCGCTTAGCGCGCAGCGGGCGTCTCCCACGTAGGGACCGGCAGGGAATACCTGGCGGCCGCTTCGAGGGCCTGCTGGACGGCCCATTGCTGGTCGGCGAGAAGTGAGCTTCTGAGGGACCTCTCCCACTTGTCATAAAGCACGAATTTTTTCGTTTGTTTTTACCCAAGAGCTTGAAGACTTTTAGGTCACGATCATGTAGTAAGAAAAGTTGTTAAAGAATTAAAATGTTGCAGTAGCGCGCAAAAGCTGACCGGTAGGTGCCGGCCGGCTGTGTAGTTTATTATGATTTTATTATTCTGAAAGTGATTATAGTGTGGAGACTCCAAGAAAAATGTGCCGTTGCTGCCTGCGTCACCGTGACGTTCCGCATAATGTTCAATCATTGTTAAACCGTATCGCGACACGCGCGCGGTGCTCTCTGGAATAGGAAAGCGAGGGTGCTTGATGTTTTCCAGCACGCAGGGAAGGGCAGGAAAGGTAGGGGGGGAAGCGACATCGCGTGTCGGCTAATGTGGTCTTTCCAGGCTTAAGTAACTCACGTATACTATGCCTGTGTCTGACTCAATGCAACGCAGATTCACGCAGTTCACCGCAGGTTTTAGAGCGATAGCTCTACTCCTCCAGCTACGAAACCAGAAAACGACCTTGCGTGCGCTTTTGACATTGAAGCTCAGGCAGCGTCAGCTTCATCCTCGCATGTGCGCCGTCATAGCTGTCGGTTTGCTCTCCTCCCCGTCGGTCGGCGAGAGCTAGCGAGAGCGGAGAGAGTCGCGAGCCGGCGGCCACGCATTCCTCGTTACCTCAACTCCTGTCACGCGACTCCCACGCGGGCAATGTGGTGAGTGTGCCGCTGCTTGCCGCGCGGGTGCCGACGCGTGGGACACCACCGCGGCATGCTATCTGCGCTAGTTACTGCTGTCATTCGACAAGCTCGGTTTGACCTCATTCAAACTGTGGCCCTTTGTTTAAGACAATGTCCTCACAGCCCACTTTAACCAACCTTCTGTAAGGAGCTATGATGGAGATACGACAGCCCGCTTATGATGTCTATTGTTAAGTAGAAAACATGCGCACAGGAACATTAAACACTTTACTGGTCGCCATGTTCGAGCTTTTTCCAGGTTGTCCTCTTCTGCTCCTCTCCTGAGCCCGTACCCACTGCGATCCCTTGTTGCCTCCAAACACATTTAGCTCAGAGTGTGGGAGGTAGGGCGGGAGGCGATGAAGTAATGCCCAATGACTTGGGTGACCTGTACATGGTTCCAAATGCATTTTCGGCCGCCATGTCCGAAAATGTGTTAGGCACTCGCCTGTGCGTTGACCATGTAGTGCAGGGACCATGTAGTTAATATGGCGACTAGATCTGGTAGCAAAGTGCACGGTGTTCCTGTGTACATGTTTTCTACGGAAAAATAATATGTAACTAATGTCGCGTAAAATACAGCTCTCTTAAGACTGCCGAAGCAAGCGGATACCATTCGGAATTTACAGAGCAATGCTTCCGTAAACATTGAATACCCAATATGTTTGCAAACATTGATTTTTAATTATTTCTTCTAAAGAGCATGCACGTAGATTGCCGTCTAAGACTACAGTCAATACAAGTCCATGGCCTGTTATTGGGATCACAGAGGCCATCCTTTAGGATCTGCAATGCAATAAGCAAAAAAATAATCACACAAGTACTTTTTCTTTTGTGCTTTAAGAGCGGGTTAAAATATGACAAGAAAAGAATCGGTAGATTGTGTACTAAGTAAACATATACCTTTAAAGTGTGGCATGAACCAACCACTGCTATAACCATAAAGAGTATTCTGTAGAAAGATAAACCTATAGGCATGAAATATGGCTGCGTGGTATGGTTCGTGAAGGTCGCAATTTAATTACGTGGCTGCGTTCGAAAAATTATGTTTTTCCGAAGGCAACCGCACCTCACGACATGGAAAGACGAAATAATCAGTATAGCTTTTATCATCGGCGAATCTGCACCACCGATGTAAGAAAAAAAAAGCGTACAATATGTCTTCGGTTTAATGAAATGTGTATGTATAATCAGGCTAGAACAAAACGTTTCTATTGTGAAGTATGGTCTCAACAAAATTTCCGACAGATCCCAAGCACTGTGGAAATCGGTTTCATGCGAAGCAGTTAGCGAGCAGCATCATATATGCCGGATTGTTCGCTTGGAACCAGTGTTGCGGAGTTGCCATTTCGGAATTGGAATGACTCCGGAATCATTCCGCATTTTCGCGACCCCGGAATGGAATGCGAATGGAATTAAGCGCCTTTTGCACAGAATGGAGTGGGAATGGAATTACGTCTTTTCCCGAAAATAGAGCACGTTTTCGTCTACGCGCTGTTTTTCAAACTTCAAACATTAGTAAGTCAGAGCCTGGAATTTAACAATAAAGCAGTTTTTTAAAATGGCTTGGCTGATTACAAGCACGGTACATTTATAAGCGACGCGCCTACTACAATTCTGTCCTTATATAGACTGTGTTGCTCCGAAGTTTGTCTCTATTCTTCGCGTAACCGTGGCGCGATGCCGTTTGTATTCGTCGTGCGGAACTACGGCGGCATACCCCCCCTTATGCCTTGTGAATTTTTTCTTCCCTCGGCGGCGCCCCAGCCGTCCCACCCTTCACTTCCTTGTTTTTGCTTCTGTCGCCGTCGGTGACTCGGACGCATATTCGAAAAAGCGCTTCTCTAAGTCGTGATGCTAAGCTATTGGCCGCGAGATCGAACAGAGTCGGCACGTAGCGGCGAACGGACGAAGCCCCGAAGTGTGGATGCGGGTGGTCCGCCACCGCTCCAGCAGCAGTGTGTCTTGCGTTTGTTACTGGATAATTCGCGATGGAATTTGACGGGGACGATTTGCTCGACGTTCAGTATACTCATTCTTCCCTTTTTGTTATGGAAACTCGTAGAGCCAGTCGCTTTTTTTTTCTTTCTGAGTAGCGATGCGAAAAGCATTTGTTTAGTGCGACCGCACCGCATACGCTTGTCGCTTTTAACCACATACTCTTGTCCTCCAGCGTTACGGGCTTAGCAAAGACCAAAAAAAAAAAGTTCACGTCAAGTTGACTGACGAGAACACAACAGCAGAATTGAACTGCTCACGCACTGCTATATCCTAATAATACCTCAAGCTGTTCGGATATGGTTGGTCGCGGCGCGTACCTCAATTTGTTCAATCACCCCTTGAGGTAACTTCAACTTTGGTATACTCTATCAGGCCTGAATCATTTCTAGAAGATCCGTTTCAAAAATTCAGAAAACAAATATACTAGCATGAGCTGTGACGATCAGCTCGCTCTCGAATATTTGTTTATCGCTTATATGGTCGGTCCGTTTCTGGCTCGCGAAACGATATTTTTTTACACTGCCCGAGATCATACAGAAACTGAACGAGTTTCGGCGCTTATATTTCTACTTCTAATCATAAGAAAGCCTCTCGTAGTCGAGCAAGCGGGACGGAAAACACGTAAACAACAGTAAGGCTCGGTGACGTTCGCCTATAAGGACTCGCAGCTAGCGTGAACGAACCTTGCATTCACTGCGAAGTTGGCGCACGGAGGATGTGGACCGCATTGCATACTTGGAGAATCGATTCATTTACTTGCGGAAGTACGCAAAAGCGCAAGTAAATCATGACTGTCAGCCCTGGCCAAGCTGCCACGATCTTTCGCGGACTGCAACAGTGTTCACCACGGAAGCTTCCTCCGTGGTGTTCACGCACGTAGCGCGCAGAAATTACGCATACAGCAAGCATCAATGCACATATTACGGACTATGAGTGAGAAACGTGTTAGCGTATTCGATTGAGCATCAAGACTTTTCGTCAGCGAACGCTTCAACCCAACGTGATCGAAGTGATTGCTACGTACCATCGCAAAACGCTTTGCCGTTCCGACGCCTGACAAGCCACTCTCGGTGTTGCTGCGCGTCGCCGGGGTAGGAATGAAAGCTTATCTCTGGCTCTGTGCATTATGTGTGGCATTGCGGAACCAAACAATACCTCCGCTTGGAAATTGAAACGTTTTCGACACTTACGGAACGCAGAATGACAATACAGAAACAGCAGCCCCGTTCACTTCCACAATGCGAACGGCCGTGGTCCACAGAAACCTAGACGCGGTGCTGCCACCAACAGGTCGATCTCGCCGCCAAAAAAGCGTTCGTATACCAGCTTGCGCGCAGTCTCACCTCATACTACCCCCCTCCCCCCCCAACCTATTGGCACTACTGTCCCGCCTGTCTAGACACATGGGCGCCTTTGCCCGAAACTCTGTCGGCGAAGCTCTGCAGGTCAGCGCAGCACACAATCATACACGATGAGCTGTGCGCCCTCCCCCCTCCGAACAGAGAGAGAGAATAAACTTTTGAAAGCATTGGTTCGGGAAGCCAGCCGAAGCAGGGGGAGTCCACGTAACCACGGCCACGGCGGCGTCTCCCCGAGCCCCCCGAGTGGGAATGGGTTAAGTTTTTTCATTCCGAGGAATTGAAAGGAAAGGAATTACGGCAAGTCCTAATTTCCCGGTATGAAATTGGAATGGAATGGAGGCGCCCATTCCGCAACACTGATCCCCACTCAGTCTAGTATTTTACCACAGAGCCAAGCCGGTTTCTTCTCCCGGTCACCTATAGCTTTCAATTTCATGTCACAAACATACATATTGAACCCACAAAATAAAATAAAACCATGCATAACTATGATTGTGCTATTTAGAAGTGCCAACCTCTTACAGATTTAAAGCCGCTTCAATGAAACTAGGTAATCTAATATCGAAATTCATAATGGTGTTCTGCCTGCACACCATAGATTTCTCTGATATACTGCATATTCAATGAAATACTCTACAGCGGAACGAGCTTCTACATTAGCATTTCGTGCCGCAATTATCGCTTTCTGTATGCTGTACATGCATACCAGCATAACCATGTCATAGGAAAAGCCAATTGTATCTGTATGAAGGAAGCGCATACCATAGGTAGTAATCGTCAATTTTTCCCGCTAAAGGGAACCATGTGTGGATGCGAAGCAGCGGGGAGATAATTAGCTTGAGCGGGAGGAACGTCGCCGCTCTCATTTCACGGCAGCGGTCCGGGCGCTCATCGCGGCGCTGCACAGGAGAGAGAATGCGGCGCGCGCGCTCCGTCATTTTCATACCGCGGAACTACCGTGGCGCCCCCCAGCGCAGTATGCAGCTGTCACACCACCTGTCGTGCGCGCGGCTCCGTAGAGGATTCCTAGAGGAGAGGACGGGGGGGGACCGTCGGAGTGGGGGAGGGGACGTGCATGCGATGTGGGGGTGTGGGACAAGGGAGCCGCTCCGTAGAGTAGAGGATTCCTAGAGGAGAGAGGGGGAGAGGACGCGCATGCGCTGTGGGGATGTGGGACACGGGCGCCGCTCCGTAGAGTAGATGATTCCTAGAGTAGAGGAAGGGGGTGAGCGTACGAGAGCATAGGGGAGGGGACGCGGGGGCCGCTCTGAAGAGTAGAGAATTCCTAGAGGAAAGAAAGGGGGTGAGCGTAGGGGAGGATAGGGGAGGGGACGCGCATGCGCTGTGGTGGTGTGGGACGCGGGAAGGAGGGATGGACTAAGTCCCCACCAAACACATGCAAGCAAGATCAAGGAATGGGGTCAACCTGGGCGGCAGACACCACCTGCCTAGCCATTGCTAAGCAGCCTCTCTGTGCTCTCGGCCATGACTCTGATGACTGTAGTAGTGGTTGACGGCCTTCATATTACTACAGTGTTCTGGTTCGCATAATGGGTGCTTCCCTACTTTACGGAAGTGGCCGGACGCGGGACGCGGGACGCCAGACGGGGGACGCGTCAGGGACGGACATAGCCCCGAGCATAAGATGCTTCGCATCTAAAAACTTCCCCATCTCCCGCTAAAGGGAACCATGTGGGGATGCGAAGCAGGGCGGAGATGGTTAGCTTGAGCGGGAGAAACGTCGCCGTTCCCGTTTCGCGGCCCGGGCGCTCATCGCGGCGCTGCACAGGAGAGGGAATGAGGCGCGCGCGCTCCGTCATTTTCATACCGCGGAACTTCCGTGGCGCCCTCAGCGGAGTATGCAGCTGTCGCACCACCTGTCGTGCGCGCCGCTCCGTGGAGTAAAGGATTCCTAGAGGAGAGAACGGGGGAGACAGTAGGAGAGGAGAGAGAGGCGGAGGGGTCGCGCATTGCTCGGTGGGGGGTGTGGGACGCGGGCGCCGTTCCGTAGAGTAGAGGACCCCAAGAGGAGACCCTCAAGAGGAAGGTATATAACAGCTGCATCTTACCGGTACTTACCTACGGAGCAGAAACCTAGAGGCTTACAAAGAGGGTTCGGCTTAAATTGAGGACGACGCAGCGAACGATGAAAAGGAAAATGATAGGTGTAACATTAAGAGACAAGAGGAGAGCGGAGTGGGTCAGGGAACAAACGGGGTTAAGGATATCATAGTTGAAATCAAGAAGAAATGGACATGGGCCGGGCACGTAGCGCGTAGGTAGGATAAACGCTGGTCATTAGGGGAACTGACTGGATTCCAAGAGAAGGCAAACGCGTGAGGGGGAGACAGAAAATTAGGTGGGCAGATGAGATTAAGAAGTTTGCAGGTATAACGTGGCAGCAGAAAGCACAGGACCGGGATGATTGGCGGAACATGGAAGAGGCCTTTGCCCTGCATTGGGCGTAGTCAGGCTGATGATGAGAGGTTAGAAAGGGGGGAGCGTAGGAGAGGAGAGACAGGAGGAGGGGACGCGCATGCGCTGCGGGGGGTGTGGGACGCGGGAAGAAGGGATGGACAAAGCCCCCCGCAGGCACATGCAAGCAACATCAAGGAATGAAGTTTATTTATTTCGATTATTTAGATTACCCTCAGGGCACATAAACGCGTTACAGAGGGGGTGGGTAATACAACAAAAAGTGCAGTAAAAAATAGAACATCGAAATACAAGTCAGTGAGAATACATGTTTTAACAACAAAAAGTTATTTAAGGCACGTAACATAATCTGTCAGTGCAGCTTTGAATGATGATGCGTCTTCAATGCAGGCGATGGAGGAGGGGAGGCGGTTCCACTCGGCACTGGTTTTTGGCAGAAAGGAGTCGGAAAAAACATTAGAGAGGAGTGAAAACTTTATGCTCATGATTAAGACGTGACGATATGTATGACGGTTGTGATATGAGTTCCTGTTTAATTGAATTGTTCAGGTGAAGAATTTTTTGGAAAAGGCAGAGACGAGAAATTTTTCTTCTAAGCTGTAAATCAAGTAGCCGGAGATCTGATTTCATTAATGAAACGCTAGCTGTGCGGCAATAGTTCGACATAATGAAACGTGCTGATCGATTTTGAACGGACTCAATAATGGTTTTTAATGTTTTTAGACCAGGGTCCCAAACAGAAGACGCATACTCGAGTTTGGGTCTAATGAGTGTTTTGTAAAGCAGCAATTTTAAATGGCATGGGGCATTAGAAAAATTTCTGCGTATGTATCCGAGTGATTTATTTGCATTGTTAGCGATGTATTTAATGTGTGTATGCCAAGAAAGGTTATTCGTTATGTGAATTCCGAGATACTTATACGAGGTTACGTAATCAAGGTTGATGTTATTGATAGCATAGCTGAAAGGAATGGATGCATCAGAGCGACGTGAAACGGACATAATTTTGCATTTCGTGGGATTTAATAACATTAGCCATTGTGAGCACCGCTTTGATATGTTATCTAGATCGGACTGAAGAATGAGGTTATCATGCAGATTAGTTATTTCACGGTATACAACACAATCGTCAGCGAAAAGTTTAATGGAACTATTAATAACGGTAGGTAAGTCATTAATTTATATTAGAAATAGCAAGGGGCCCGAAACAGAGCCTTGAGGAACGCCTGACTTTACGTCACAGTGGGGGGATGCGGCATCATTAGCGGTGACAAATTGAGTACGGTTAGTTAGAAAACATTCTATCCACTTCAAGATGTTAGGGTCAATATTAAGAGTACCGAGTTTAAGAAGTAGTAAGCGGTGAGACACCTTGTCAAAAGCCTTAGCGAAATCTAAAAAAATGCAGTCAATAACCTGTCCTTTATCTAAGGAAGATGAAATGTTATGCATAAACGATACAAGTTGTGTTTCGCAGGAATAGTTCTTGCGAATCTCATGCTGAAATGAAGTGAAAAATGCGTTGGATTCAAGAAATGAAACGAGGTTAGTAAATATGACATGTTCGAGGATTTTGCAAGGAATGCTAGTGAGCGAGATGGGTCTGTAATAGAGAGGGGAATGCGGGTCACCTGATTTAAACAGAGGCACCACCTTCCCCACCTTCCAATCTGCAGGCACAGTCGAGCACTCAATAGACTGGGTGAAAAGGTACAGAAGAAATACAGAGGAGTACACAGCCGTATTTTTCAAAAACTTTGAATTAATTTCATCAGCGCCACAGGAAGACGATAGTTTTAAACCATGAATTCAATTTCAAAATACCCGCAAAATCAACTACAAGTGGATCCATGGGGAAAAAATCGTTTTTGTACAAGTGCGGTTCCGCGTCAGTATAGCTATCAGAAAATGATTTCGCAAAGGCGTCATTTAGTACCATGCAACATTCTTCATTGCTCATAGCGCTGCCATCAGGAGCTGTAAGAGATATGTTAGTTTTCCTTTTTATTTGATTAGTGCCCCCAAAATTTTGATGGATTAGTAGAAAGAAGTGATGGTAGATATGTATTAAAAAATACGGCTTTTGCCTCTTTAAACGCGATGCGATATGCACGCAGTGCGTGAAAATAAGCATTCCAACGGATAAATGTTTGAATACGTTTCGCAAGGCGAAAGAGGCGTTTTTTCTTGTTTAATAATCTTTTTAGTGTCGTCGAAAACCAAGGGGAACGTTTCTTTTCGGAAAGCCTGCGCAGTGGAATATATTTAGCAACAAGTGACGTGGCTTTATTCTTAAACAAATTCCAATTATCTTCTACGGTATGGCTGAAAAATTCTGGCATGTGCTCGTCAATGAATAGTGCAAGCTCATTATTAATTGCTGTGTAATCACCTCTCGCATAATCTCTGATCAATTTTGGATTGCTTTTTTGGCGTGTGACGTGGCCCTTCAAAAAAAAAAAAACTTCCCCATCTCCCGCTAAAGGGAACCATGTGTGGATGCGAAGCAGCGGGGCGATAATTAGCTTGAGCGGGAGGAACGTCGCCGCTCTCGTTTCACGGCAGCGGTCCGGCCGCTCATCGCAGCGCTGCACAAGAGAGAGAATGAGGCGCGCGCGCTCCGTCATTTTCATATCGCGGAACTACTGTGGCGCCCCCCAGCGGAGTATGCAGCTGTCGCACCACCTGTCGTGCGCGCCGCTACGTAGATGATTCCTAGAGGAGATGACGGGGGGGACCGTAGGAGAGGAGGAGGGGACGTACATGCGCTGTGGGGTGTGGGACGCGGGAGCCGCTCCGTAGAGTGGAGGATTCCTAGAGGAGAATTGGGGGAGAGGACACGCATGCGCTGTGGGGATGTGGGACGCCGGAGCCGCTCCGTAGAGTAGAGGATTCCTAGAGGAGAGAGAGGGGGGACAGGACGCGCATGCGCTGTGGGACACCGCTCCGTGGAGTAGATGATTACTAGAGTAGAGAAAGGGGGGTGAGCGTAGGAGAGGATAGGGGAGGGGACGCGCATGCGCTGTGGGAGGTGTGGGACGCAGGGGCCGCTCCGTAGAGTAGAGGATTCCTATAGGAGAGAAAGGGGGTGAGCGTAGGAGAGGAGTGAGAGGGGGAGGGGACGCGCATGCGCTGTGGGGGTGTGGGACGCGGGACGCGGGAAGGAGCGACGAACTAAACCCCCTCCAAACACATGCAAGCAAGATCAAGGAATGGGGTCAACCTGGGCGACAGACACCACCTGCCTAGCCATTGCTAAGCAGCCTCTCTGTGCTCTCGGCCATGACTCTGATGACTGTGGTAGTGGTTGACGGCCTTCATATTGCTACAGTGTTCTGGGTCGAATAATGGCTGCTTCCCTACTTCACGAAAGTGGCCGGACGCGGGACGCGGGACGCGGGAGGGACGCGGGACGGACGCGGGACGGACATAGCCCTGAGCATAAGATGCTGAGCATCTAAAATGTAAAAGACAGTGATCGCTTACTCCGGGTAAAGTTAACGGGATGCGGGCGCCGCTCCGTAGAGTAGAGGATTCCTAGAGGATAGAAAGGGGGGGAGCGTAGGAGGGGAGAGAGAGGGTGTGTGGGACGCGGGAAGGAGGGACGGACAAAGCCCCCGCAAGCACATGCAAACAAGATCAAGAAATGGAGTCAACCTGGGCGACAGACACCACCTACCTAGCCATCGGCCTCTCTGTGCTCTCGGCCATGACTCTGGTGAATGTAGCGGTGGTTGACGGCCTTTTGTAGTACAGTGTTCTGGTTCGCATTGTGGGGGCTTCCCTACTTCATGAAAGTGGCCGGACGCTGGACGCTGGACGCCGGACGCGGGATGGAGGGACGCGGGAGGGAGGGACGGACATAGCCTCGAGCATAAGATGCTTCGCATCTAAAACTTCTCAATCTCCCGCAAAAGGGAACCACGTGTGGATGCGAAGCAGCGGGGAGATGGTTAGCTTTAGCGGGAGAAACGTCGCCGCTCCCGTTTCGCGGCAGCGGCCCGAGCGCTCATCGCGGCGCTGCACAGGAGAGAGAATGAGGCGCGCGCGCGCCGTCATTTTCATACCGCGGAACTACCGTGGCGCCCCCAGCGGAGTGTGCAGCTGTCGCACCATCTGTCGTGCGCGCCGCTCCGTAGAGATAGAATTCCTAGATGAGAGAAGAGGGGGGAGCGTAGGAAGGGAGAGAGAGAGGGGGTGTGGGACGCGGGAAGGAGGGACGGACAAAGCCCCCCGCAAGCACATGCAAGCAAGATCAAGGAATGGAGTCAACCTGGGTGACAGACACCACCGGTAGTGCGTGTTATTCTTTGCTTGCACCCACCACCTGCCTAGCCTTTGCTAAGCAGCCACTCAGTGCTCTCGGCCATGACTGTGGTGACTGCGGTGGTGGTTGACGGCCTTATTGTACTACAGCGTTCTGGTTCGCATAGTGGGTGCTTCCCTACTTCATGAAAGTGACCGGACGCGGGACGGACGCGGGAGGGAGGGATGGACAAAGCCCCGAGCATGAGATGCTTCGCATCTAGAAGGACTTTGTTGACGCCCTTACTGGCATCTTCTTTTCTCTCTTTAGAACATTCCCTTCGGACCCAATTTGATATACTGCGCGATACAATGGTACAGGTAACATAACCTCTATAAGGTCTTAATATAACTTTATGCGAGTAAGTCCGCTCAAATATTCGAATGAAAACCGTGCATTCAAGATGCTAAAAGAAGACACAACTTGGCGAGAAAAACCACGAACAGACGCTCGAGTTATAGTCTTAGTTGATACTATAAAACCGGGTAAAGAATCGTCTAAGCTCATTGGTATGACTGCGTTAAAAATCGTTGGTTTGTTCGCTAACAAATAAAAACGTGTTCACGATTTGATTGAGAAATGAGTGACTTAAGTCCAGGCCACCACATTTGACCTATCGAAAGAGATTTGTACGTCTTGTTCGTTCCGAAGTTGAACCCCACACATAAGCTGCAAAAACTCTGAGCAGCTTTTGCACATTTACACGAGACATGCACAACACTTGGAGGTCGTAGAATAATTTTGCAACAAGAAATAAGTTACGTACTGTTGCACGAGCAAACATGGACAAATCATTTCCACCCCACTGCATCGTCTGAGCGCAAACGCGTTCTTTCCGCTTTCAGATATTCATTCGTGTTTCAATAGTGTCCCAATGGGACGGCCAAATACTGTCCGGGAGCAGAAGTCCACTGAATGTTTTGGAGATTTTGTGGCTTCGTTGCGAGTTTCCATGTCAGAATCCTAAGCATTTATTCCAAGTTATTGCGCTACCTGTCTGTACAGAAAGATTTCGCAAATTTAACTACTTCTTGAACACTTTCCTAGTGAACACAGAATACCGCAATGTCGTTAGCGTACAACTTTAACTTGACTTGAAAAGTAGTTATAGATGCGTACATTTCCATTCCTGCAAAATATGTAAACAGACGTGCTCAAGGTACAAGGCGAAGAACAAAGGGGACAGCGGACATCCCTGACGTGTTGATAAGAGTACTTTAATGTTTTCACTGGCCAATTTGATCATGATAATATTTGCTGACGACTCTGAATAGGCCATTTTTACTCCTTCAAGTACTGTACTACCTATAGTCACGTGGTAGAGAATTGCAAAAGCGATGTCGTGATTTACCCGATCAAAAGCTTTTTCAAAATCTAACTGAAGCATGGCAACGTGTCCATGAAGCGCATCAGTATATTTAAGAACACCTCGCACAACATTTGTGTTAGTATCGTGCCTCGTTTTATGCCAGAGGTTTGGTGATTGCAGATTAGACGACTAATAACAGTTTGCAATCTTCGTGCTAATACCTTCATGTAGATTTTATAGTCAACGTTTGTCAGACTGACTAGCTGAGAAGATTTGACTGAGAGAAGTCTTAGGGGGTCATCGAAATTGGGGATTAAAACAACGTGGCTTTGAAGGAAGGATAGGGGCATGCTTTTCCGAAGCCACGTCGATGCTTGAAACTCCTTCGGAAAAAGACCCCAGACAGGCGTCATGTCTGGCAAAGAATCGCGTTAACATATGTAATATAGCGTGGTAGAAAAGTATAATAGCAACCAGGCGTCACACATGTGAATTACCCAACGAGTGGGTCGTTGAATGCTTCCAACCCATTGCAAAAGGGCTCCGCCATAATTCTTCATCGCCATCAGCCACAGCACAAGGTGCACATGATGCCTTTAAAGGTGTGTGGCGGGTATCACGCTTCTCGGCAGAATGACGAATAATGATAATGGCATTGGGCGTGAGGCCCACCACTGGAGGCGCGGGTGCTACAATCGCTGTGGCGTGCAGGGTTGGATCACGTGATCTCGCCTTGCTCTGGCGAAGGGAATCGTACGGTTGAATGCGTCGTTTTTAACCGCGATTTCGCGGTGTTTTCCCTTTTTAACAGCAATGCTTTGCTCTCACTTCACGTGTGCGAACTTCTGGAGACTGCACAATCCGGAAAAGTGCAGTAAAGGTTATCGGCGGCATGGTACTTTTCTGCTCCGTGCCACAGTGCGCTACGTACATAAAGGGGACAGGCGTGACACTTCAATTTTACCCCTACCCTGCTATGCAAAAGCGTGATGCCGCTGTCACCTCTCTTTCTCTTTTAAATGCGAATGCATTTCTTAGTCGGGCTATGTCAGGCATCCGGCGTTGTCCGCGGAGGAGGAGGATAGGCTGAGGAGGTGTCCGCGCGCCGGCAGGTGTTATCTCTCCGCCCTCACTCCCTCTCCCATAGCAACAGCTGCGGGCGCGCGCGCTTATCCTCGCCCCTAGCAACCGGAGCAGGTGGTGCGGGCGGAGTAGCGGAGAGTGAGTGAAGAGGAGGAGCGCGCTCTGGTGTGTGAGGGCACTCGCATCGCGGGAGCTCGGCGGAGCTCCCGCGTGTGTCGAGAGAGTGTAGGAGAGGGTAGGTGCAGTGCTTCGCCGCAACTTCTCTCGCCGTTCGCTCTCTCCTCCCTGCGCCCCACTCTCCCGTCCACTCGCTCGCACGTATATATATATATGGAGTGAAGCGCGCGCGAAATGCATTCGCATTTCCTCACGATTCCCTTCGGGGAGGTGGGGGGGCATTTTTGTTGTTGTTGTTGTTGTGGTTGTAGTTGTTATTTCAAGCCCATGGGGTTAAAATGAACACCGACCACGAATGTTCACATAAAAGCAGAACGTTTCAGTTTGCGCACGGGAGCCACTTCACAACGGAAAGTGAACGTGCAAACATACGGTTATGTATGTTTCAAAATACGACGTAGCAACATGCGTACTAGAAGCGAAAGTTGGGCTAATTGGTGGTTCATGCTTGGGATGTAAAAACAGCGCAAAATATAGACAAGGACTGAAGAAGAGACGACCCGGCGCAGAATTCGCAACTAAACTTTATTGGAAGGCACACGCACATATATCAAGCAGCCGGCCTTTTCTTTCATCTTTTTTCTTCTTTTTTCTTTTGTCTCGGTTGTTACACAAGTGTTGCTTTTCACAATGATTAGGCCTTTTTCGTACCCTGTTAGCTCTGCTGGGCAGACGCCTTTGGTGTGCCACGTGACTAGGTCGGCTGCTTGATATATGTGCGTGTGCCTTCCAACAAAGTTTAGTTGCGAGTTCAGCGCCGTGTCGTCTCTTCTTCAGTCCTTGTCTATATTTCGCGCTGTTTTTACATCCAAAACATGCGTACACGTGTGGGAAGTTGCCGTCATTACGTTTAAGAATGCGCGCCGTGGTCTGGATTGTCAGATATTCAAGATGAAGGCGAGAAGTCCAATTCTTTTATCTTTCCGTTATCTTTACCCTATTCCAGTCTATTGCGTGGCCAGTTGCTTCTGCGTGTTCGGCCAGCGCGTTCGACGAAACTTTCTTTCTTACATCATACATGTGCCACTTGAGTCTTTGCTGAAAGCTACTTAATTCTCTCACCGAGGCAACTTCCACGATAGACTGCGCCACTCCCGTCCCCGGGTGCCGTTGCCCTCGTGTGTGTTCCCGATCACACGGGTTTCCGTCCGCGACTGTCGACTTCAGCTCACGGGGTTCCTTGCTTATAGATTACGTTTGTAGAATGGACCCATATTTACTGTCACTTCTTCTTCTCTGTGTTTAATAAATATAGGCGGCACAAAGGAACGAGGCCAAGAAACGACAGGACCGGTTTCTCGTCATCGTTCCTTTGTGCCTCCTATATTTATTAGACCATGCACCGACTAGCCCAAGAACACGTTTTAGTCTTCTCTGTGTTGTTTTGTTGTTTTGAGCTACAGGCGAAAACGTGGTCAGCTTCGAAAACTGATTCACCTTCCAACAGCTGCCGCGAAATATCATCGTGCTTATGAATGAAGCTGTAAACGCTGGACACTGGTATTTTTATTGAAACACAAAATTGCCACTTAGATCATGCACGGTAAGCCACACCTTGCAGCATGCTCATTCAAGGGCGCAAAGTAATACGGCCCGCTGGCACACAGTGCATCCTGCAAGTTTCTTTTCTTTTTCTCCCCGTGCATAGCAGTATGCGTGCCAATCGAACCTAGTGTCCAGTGAACAGTACATAACTACATTCTCGCAGTGCAAGCAAAGTTCCGACTACAAAGGCTACCTTCTCACAACATTGTTTTAAGAGGACGATCACATGATTTAAATTTTGAATTGCGCGAGACAGCTCCTAAAATAAGTTAGCTTACTTGAGCGCACCGAGCGCGCCAGTTCCCCTCATGGCTGACGCCCTTACTCTAAGGCGCCCACATCAGCAAATGCAGCTAAGGGAGGAAGTACATTAAAAAAGATATTGCTTGCCTCTTAGGGAAGCTGCAAAACTGGTTTAGGTTCCGGTTTCAGCTTTTCTGTGCCACTTCTTTTTTTTTAATTTTGTCCAGTACACAATTGTCGCGGATTCGAAAATGGA
Organism: Rhipicephalus appendiculatus; assembly: GCA_030522465.1. NCBI lineage: Eukaryota > Metazoa > Arthropoda > Arachnida > Ixodida > Ixodidae > Rhipicephalus > Rhipicephalus appendiculatus. Next base: position 55,861 of record JALIZH010008116.1, on the reverse strand, counting down.
TATATATGTTTTGTTCGACGGTTATGTCTCAAAGCATAATGACCACATGGTATGCCTCGCAAAAAGCCAGTCACGTCCGTGTAGCTCGCGAACATACTTATTAGGGGAAAAATGTATGGGACGATGACAGTCAACTAAGTCATGACTAGAGACCGGATTATAGGCAAATGCCTACATTTTTTCCTCGCGTTCCTATCGCGCCACTTTGATATATGAGCATGAATTAGGGGTAAAGTAGGGCTTTTATAGTGTTTTTATAGTGCCTATAAATGCCTATCTTTGGGGTTTGGGCCTAAATGTCTATAAGTGCCCATAAATGCCTATTTTCAAAATTGGTGCCTATATGAACGCTATTTAGCCTCAAATTTTGCTTTCGAGTACAGTTTGAGACCGTAATTCATGTTACCGGGCTAAATTGACGTTTCGGAACTTTATAGGGTGCAACAATCTAGTTCCCTAGTTCAACAAACATCCGGGAAACAACCGGTAGCAGCAGTGAAATGGGACGCGCCGGCTACCTTACCCCACCGCACTGACATGGCGCGAGCGGTTGGAGCAAGGGAGAGGAAAAGACGCTATTTCTGCAACCCTAAATGGGAGCACGTCCCAGCGTGTACAGTGGAATGGGGAGAGGAAAATAAAGGCGGGAAGAGGAGAGGGGAAGAAGAGAGTGGCGTCTATGGCCGAGGACGTGGCGGGCGGCTTTTACCGCCGGTTTTCTAGTCCAGTGTTCCCATGGAATTGTAGCACCTCCTTGAACAGGAGGTGCCTGCGCGCAGCAGCAGGAATATGGAGAGCGAATGCGAAACCATGGAGTGCCGTCAGGGAAAAGTAGAAAGTGGGTAAAAAAAAATCAGATGTGCACATGGCTTTTGTTTCGTTTGTAATTTACTCTTTAAGCGCGCTTCACCAGGTCACATGAGAGATTTTAGCCAGATACTGGAAGTGTTCGCGTGCCTAATAAAGAGCTTTGTACCACAAGAACTTTTTAATTGGTTCATTACGAGCCACGAAAGCATGATGCCGTAGGTGAGCTTGAAACCTTTGCCACTCGCAAGCCAAATTCCTTCCCTGCCCTCTTCGGTATCAGAGAAACTCGGAGCCGGAAGATCACACGACGTTGACGCATCAACACGCCATGCGCACGCAAGATTACACTATGTGCACATGACATGCCCAAGCCAGGTCGTGTGCACAAGCGGCGTTGTATCGTTTCGGCGTTCGCTCTATACACCAGAACACAGCGAGTTCAGTGTGTGCCGCCATAATTAGGCAGCACGTCGTGCCATCTGTCGCATGCGCGGCGAAGCAACACCTTGAACTGCCAGGCTAGCAGACGCTCCGCAGTTCAAACGCGAAACTTCCCAGCCCGAGTATGGCTGTAAGCATGTCTCGCGCTTTTCCTCGCCTGGAAATTTGTGTTGCTTTCTTGTGAAACGTCGAGAAGACCTTCCTCGACGGTCCGGAATGTCTACAGCACGTGCATTGCCGACTGCGGAAGCAACTTTATCAGGTACGTACTATCGCGATGCAAAGAAACGTTAACAGCGGAAAGCGTGGCTTTCGACTCGGTCGAACTGCGACATGCCTTGACTGTCGCTAAGCAAAACTTGACTGTCGCTAAGCAAGCCGGTGTCACCGTAGCGCTAGAATCCCGCTCCGGCTTGCGCTCATGCAGCGCATACGTATATCATTTGCCAGTCATGCTAGGCACTCGGAACCCACACACGCGGTGCGAAAGTGCCAGCCAGCGCAAGATGTAGTGCTACGCCGGCTGAAAGCACAGATTCGCCTAGCGACAGTCAAGGCATGTCGCAGTTCGACTGAGTCGAAAGCCACGCTTTCCGCTGTTCACGTTTTAGATGTGAAGCATCTTATGGCTAAGCTTAATCCGGTGGTGGTGGTGTGCCGTGTGCCCACCCTTACTGCGCATGCGCAAACCCTTTAAAAAAATAAAAAAAGACCTCCTCTCCCCCTCTCTCTCCTCTACGCATCCCTCCCCGCGGCAGCCACACCCTCACTGCGCATGCGCCTCCCCTCCCTCTCTCCTCTCTTACACTCCCCCCCTCTCTCCTCTAGGCATCCCTGCCCGCGGCGTCTACACTCCCACTGCGCATGCGCGTCCCCCCTCTCTCTCCTCTCCTACGCTCCCCCCCCCTCTCTCTTCTACGCATCCCTGCCCACGGCGTTCACACTCCCACTGCGCATGCGTGTCACCCCCTCTCTCTCCTCTCCTACGCTCCCCGCTCTCTCACCTCGCGACGCCGACGCAGGCAGCGTCTGCAAGCGAGTTTCTTGGTTGAAAAAACCGACTGCTCGCGCTGCACAACCGTTCACTGGCCACCCCGTATATATGGCAATGGATCTTGACCTCCAAGGTGGTGCCGGTGGGAGATTTCTCCTGTGCGTTGTTGAACAATAAAAATTCGCAGCGTGCGCGTTAACTAAAAGCGGAGTGTGGGTCTCTGTGTCCAGTCGGAGTCTTCTGTCTCTCATTGCCCATTAGCAGCGATTGGCATGTTCCAGTAGGAAACACTGCTCCATCACTGCCTGCTTTGCGCCTCCCCAGTTTTCTCTCCTGCGCAACGCTGCGATGAGCGCCAGCGTCAACGCCGCCGCCAGTGTAAGCGTTAGCGCCCGCTGCTTCACATCTACACATGGTTCCCTTTAGTGGGATATGGTGTTATTTTCTTTGCATCGCGACAGCACGCCGTTACATTTGTACTAAACGTGCGCAGTGTGCATGCACGCGTGAGTCCTAATATCTCCTATTATTGGCATGCGGCCTGCGAAAGAGTACGGCATTGATTTGGTGCCGCATACTTACAGGCATACTGCACGCAAATTACTGCTGTAAAGTTAGCTGGTGTCACGCTTGAATACATGGAGTAAGTGTACTTACTCGTACACTTTTACTGGGCTCGTAGTTTTCCCTGTTGGTTGCAATTATCCACTGGCAGCGGAGCTCGTCCTTTTTCGTTGCGCATGGAAATCTGTGCAATCTGAAAACACCGCACCGGCACGATTCCCATGTTGTGTTGTCATCTTCACAGACAGTGCTGAGTGATATCTTCCTCTTGCGCTGATTGTTTTCGCATCCAAAGACAGCGCAGTGGTGCCCAGACGACTTCTTGTAAGCAGGAGCGGCGTGAATAGGCGCTTTCTCGTATTTCAAGGTCCCGGACACGCCACTTACCATGTAACAGATACACGCCTTGGCAGTTCAATATAAACATGGCGTCTGGGTGCGAGAGTATGCCGCCGGGAGCCTAGGCGCCTGGGTGCGAGATAGGCGTGCTCTGGTCTATAGTGTACTGCCTGTTCCTGTGGGATGGATTCGTCTATGCGTTTGGAGAGGCTGGCATGGATCCTGTATCCTTACCACGACACAGTGCGTCGCACAGCTGGAACTGCTGTAAGCGACGATGCACCAAAAACATGCTAAGCGTTGTCAGGGGCTGGCGCCGGCACGACGCGGGAACGGCGAGAACACGAACACAAAATAAATATAGGCAGCTAAGTCTCGCATCGCTCTCGATTCGAATAAAAAACTAAAGAAAAACGCGCACACATTCCGTTTGTATGTTTTAATATTTCTATTAACTTTCATTCTTCTATTCAAGCAACAGATTGCAAAAATTACACATTTAGCCTCGAACAATTCTCGCAGTTTCATGTACTACTGTGACATACTCAGGACCATTCCTTGTTGAATTTCACCCCCCCCCCCCCCCCCCCCAATTGGTGCGCGCGCCCGTGAGATAAAGGGCACGAGGCATTCAGTCTGACATTTCACCTCCTTCCGGGGAGCGTAGCGTTGCAAATATTGGCAGACGTGATCGTTAGCGCAGTGCATGCATTACACTTCTAGCTCGAAACGCTCAAACCTGGTAAGGGGCCCTTTATGGTGTTTACACAAAGAGGAGAAATTGACCCTGCGCTATTAGACCCGGCCAATACGAGGCTAACAGACCCTTCTGACCTTTTAGCGGTCTGGCTATTGAATCATGAGCTGCCCTTCCCAGCCATGCCGAAAAGAAGCAGACACAGGAGCGTGTTTATTCGATGGTGGACACTTAACTTACCATTCTGGACAATAAAAGGAGAGACCGTGTTCTGGAAACCGTGCCCGAAAAGGGCCCATTGCATGGCTATGTTAAATCATTAACGCCTTTGTCCAATCATAAAATATAACATTTGTTTGCTTGCCTGTCGTAGACCAGGTCGCGCACGTCCTTATTCGAAAATCTGAGTTTTTGTAAAAATTTATTGTGCCTATATTTACGATTTTGGGGGGCCTAAAACTGTGTTTTTCCTGCCTATTTTTGGCGCCTAAAACACGATTTTTAGTGCCTAAAAATCCGGCCTCTAGTCATGACAGCTAGCGAATGGTCAGCGGGCCGCGTGTTTGAGACTCCTGGCAAATAGTGGCCTTCGGCAGACGTCATAAACTGAAGTAATGCGTGAGGTCACTTACAGCACTCGCAGCAAGTCTTCCCGTCTTTACTACCACCGCAGGCAACATGTTCACCTTTGTATTGCTTGCATAGATCCAAAAGTTGATCGGCATATGTTTGTCCACTGTAATCCTTGGGCACTGCGAGGAGACGACGACAATGTTTAGAGTGAATAAATATAACACAGAGCAAAAATACTTCTTTCCTTTGTCTTCCAGCCTCATAGACACGCACGTAGACACACATGAACACCCTAAAAGAATGCGGCGGAAAACTTAATTTTCCGAGAGGTGTAGCGATCAAAATATTTTTTTAATTTATGTGGGAGACCTAAGGCCCGGTCGGTGAAAGCACCGCAGGACTACCAATACAGTTTCAACCAACCAAATTTAATTTGAATCCACTGCAGACCAACTCGGCTCATGCAGGAGGAGCAATACTCGATAATAATAACGACAACGAGAGCATGGTACATACGCTGGCGCAATATAGTGAAATACTAGACATCATTACGCTAAAAACGCAGCGAATTGGGGATTGAACAAAAAACTACAATAACTGCATATTAATTACACACCCTCTTATAGTTAATCAAACCCAACATCAGCAGGAAAAGAAGCCCGAACTCTAACTGAAATTCCGTACTCGCAGAGACTGAACGAAACTTCGTGACATTATTATTGAATCTAAATGTCTACTCTACTCCGCTTTAGTTCTCGGAAAGAAAACTGTTTCGAAGTGCTTTAGGTGTTGCAAAAATTGGTTGAAATGAATTGCAGAAATAAAAAAAACAATATAAATTCCTTTAAGTCTCTGTACCTGATTTAAATTACCTCTTATCTAAACATGGGCTTCTGTCGGCGCATAACATCCGCAAGGCCTCGTAATTCCCGTGAAGGAAATAAGGACTGCCTGACGCCGATAAGTGAGAAAATTTTATGCTTTAAAACAAACAAACAAACAAGCAGACAAGGGTGACTGCGCATGTTCGCGAAGCGGTGAGCTTTGTGCTATGTCAGGGCGTGGGAGACTGGGCGATGGTTTACCGCAGCAGCAGTGTCGCATCGCCATACCGACCACATCGTCGTACTTCTCTACTGCGCACGCTGTTGGGTGTACTGCAGCAAGCTCAACAAGATGCTTCCTTAGTACATAAAGAAAGGCGAACGTTCTGGATCTAAGCTATCCCCATTTTCGCTTTCATCAATGATTTTTCTCACTGGTTGCGAAACGGCGCAAAGAAAAAACACGCAACGCTGACGATGAAAAACACCCCAACACAAGCGCCGGACTCTCAGCTAATCTCTATTCACTTCGACACATACTTTTATACACACGCGTGGTCACACAAAGCATAAAAACACAAGGAGGAAACAAAAAGCTATGAAATTTGCCTATTCAAATACAGAATTTGTTTTTTTTTTCTGCGGGGTGATAGATGGAAACGCTGGTACACTAATTCTTTTTAATATGTATGTTCAAAGCCTCCATTATTTCGCGAGTTGTCTGTTTATGATTGCTGGTGATGATGATAGTTTTTCTGAACTGAGGAGCGCACCCACACTCCTTGCAATGCGCAGCTATATGCGAAGGCCATCAGCCCGAATGTTCGCCTCATGTTCTTTAAATCGAACATTCATGCATCTTCCGGTAGGCCCTATATATGCAGTCACACGACAAGGGGAGTTGTACACTACCCCTGTGGCACAGTTAGTGGCTGGGGTGCTGTGGTTCACGCTGCAACCCGCCTTCTTTCTCTCATTCTTTGTTTTGCCTTCTTGCTGATGCGTGCACAAATTACTTCCAGCTGATTAGGCACTGAAAAAACTACTTTGACACCAAATTGGCCTCCCAGGTTCTTCAACCCATGTGACAATTTATGCACGTATGGTACGATGGCAAATTTCTTGTTACTTTCCAGGTTTTTTTCTTTTCTTGTCCCCATTCTCTTCAGACTTTAAAGCTCGGATTAACTTTTCACATGATCTTGCCACTGCATGTACCGGAAAATCTGCGCACACAAACCAGCCTACTTGTCCAAGCACACTTCCTTTTATTCTCTGAACACACGTATTATAAACCACCGACCTTAAGCTAACCTCATATTCGCTCACCATATTGCCCACATTAGAAAAATGGCAGCATTCGGCTTTCGCGCATTACTTAAAGCTCGCTTATACATTTCACATAAAGCACTCCTTTCCCTTTACTTCGCTTTCATACATTCCCATATCACTTATGGCATTGCATCTTGGGGGAATACTTACCAGCGTCATCTTTCATTACGAGGAAACTGCGCGAAAAAAAACGTGGACAAAGGAAGAAACAACAGCACAAGCGCATAACTAACAACTGAATTTTTATTTGGAAAAAACACAAAAAATATAAGGAGCACTAAAACCACGTGTGCGGGTGTGAACAACGATAAAGAACTACACACGCGCATCTAGATACGCAATCTCTGTACTATGTAACGCCACAGAGGGCTTAGCAACACAACTATCACCGGCCTTGGAAATAGTAAGCTTCTACAATCTCACGTGTAGTGAGATTGTAGAAGCATTGATATCATCTTTCATCCATACATCTACACAATCGAGATCTTCGCGTTATTTTTAACTGTTCTCGCGACAGTAGCACCGCTCACCTTCTTCAATGCAATAACATCTTAACTGTTAACAATCTAATTCGCATATGAGGGTGGCGATTTGGGCTTGTTGGTATGGTTGCATGATAATTTATGGTAGCGCAGGCTAAAGACACGGACAAAAGAAGGCACATTCGAGACATCACAGTGCTGTGGTGTCTCGAATGTGCCTTCTTTTGTCCCTCTTTAGCCTGCGCTAGCATCAATTATCATGCAATCTATTTCGGTTTAATCTCATTAAGTTTCTGCATAAACAAATAAAAAATCAACTTTCTACTAATTTAACTGATCCTGAGCTTTAGTTAATACTAACACTACCAGGTTTGCGGCTAACAATAACTTTTTACTTCATAAGGTGCATACTAACTATGGTAAATCATCTTCACACTTCTGAGCCATCTCATTATAGAATAATTTGCCCACATCACTAAAATGTAAAGTTTCTTTAATTTAATTAAAAAAATTCCCCCATCTCCCGCTAAAGGGAACCATGTGTCGATGCGAAGCAGCGGGGAGATAATTAGCTTGAGCGGGGAGGAACGTCGCCGCTCTTATTTCACGGCAGCGGTCCGGGCGCTCATCGCGGTGCTTCACAGGAGAGAAAATGAGGCACGCGCGCTCCGTCATTTTCATACCGCGGAACTACCGTGGCGCCCCCAGCGGAGTACGCAGCTGTCACACCACCTGTCGTGCGCGCCGCTCCATAGAGGATTCCTAGAGGAGAGGACGGGGGGGACCGTAGGAGAGGAGAGGGGGAGGGGACCGGCATGCGCTGTGGGGGGGTGCGGGACGCGGGTAGTCGCTCCGTAGAGTAGAGAATTCCTAGAGGAGAGAGGGGGGAGAGGACGCGCATGCACTGTGGGGATGTGGGACGCCGGAGCCGCTCCGTAGAGTAGATGATTCCTAGAGTAGAGAAAGGGGGGTGAGCGTAGGAGAGGATAGGGGAGGGGACACGCATGCGCTGTGGGGGGTGTGGGACGCGGGGGGCCGCTCCGTAGAGTACAGGATTCCTAGAGGAGAGAAAGGGAATGAGCGTAGGAGAGAGAGGGGGGAGGGGACGCGCATGCGCTGTGGTGGTGTGCGACGCGGGAAGGAGGGACGGACTAAGCCCCCTTCATGCAAGCAAGATCAAGGAATGGGGTCAACCTGGCGACAGATAGCTGCCTAGCCTTTGCTAAGCAGCCTCTCTGTGCTCTCGGCCATGACTCTGATGACTGTGGTAGTGGTTGACGGCCTTCATATTACTACAGTGTTCTGGTTCGCATAATGGGTGCCTCCCTACTTCATGAAAGTGGCCGGACGCGGGACGCGAGAGGGACGGACATAGCCCCGAGCATAAGATGCTTCGCATCTAAAAAACCATTAAAGAATATTTGTTAAATATTTGATTTGTCTTTTTCTTTATTTGTGCCAGATTTGTGTTTCTTTATACTGTATTTATTATTTGTTTTAGGGGCGAAGCTCCTTAGCGCATAGGCTAGTCCGGCGTCCTGCGTCGTTGTCGTAGCCACCCCTGTGCGATGACGATGACGCTGCCATCATGGCACAGCACATGTGCTGTGCCCACTGGAATGTACCCACTATGCGTCATAACGATGACGATGATGACGATGACGATCGCGATGCCATACAACACATGGCATCGCGACCATAAAGCCCTTATAAAGAAGCGGGAACGGAAGCCCCGGCTTATGTAAACGGTAACCACGACCAACGAAGAAACGAAAACAAAACGGAAAATCACGGCTGACGAATAAAATATAAATTTCTTGTATATATACACACAGTGTTTGTCATGTCTTTGATGATGTACTGGGCGAATTTCACGGAAGATTCACGGTTTACCGATGAACCTCCGGAGCTTCGCCCACTCATCATCATTCACTCCGTGGATATGCTGTGATTTTTTGGTTCCATGCTTTTAGTTTTTCCTTCTGCTTTGTGTGTTTCTTGTATTGTTTCTACGCTTCAAACAGCTGCTAGTTCTTGTTTTATTCATTTGTGATCATCACAGAGGGTCCCGTTGCCGTCTTGCACTTTGGGACCCTCGTCTGTATATCTGACGCTTTGTAACATTCGTTTATGTCAAAATATTAAAATTTATTAAATGCGAAGCATTTCTTAGCGAACTTCGGCGACTTTGAGCGTATCTATCTGTCTATCTAGCTATCTAGCCGCCTACGACTTTGTGCTCTCCTGGCCGTATCGTTAATGGGATTTATACCAAATTTGGTATGGCATAATATGACTGTATGAAGAACATAAATGGCTGGTCATATCATGAAAATCATGACTAACTTGTCATGAAAAGTATGATTTACATGCCACGCTCATGGCGCGCTCGCAGCCGTTTCGTTAACTTGACATACACCAATTTGGGATTGAGTGGCATGACTGTATGACGAACATAAATGACAAGTGGTAATATGAAATTATCTGCAGTGTAGAGGGTGCGCACGCAGCGGAACTGCTTGTATTTATTCTCGTCTTTTGAATAAAGATGACAGTTGCTAGTTCAGCGCTTGTCCTGTGTCCTCCTTCATCTTGTGTTTCGTCTTTTTGCGCTGTTTTTAACAATGAAGTTCAACCAACTCGCCCAGTTTTTTACGCTGTTGGTAATATGAAAATTATGACTTCATGAGCGACATGACTTGCATGCCACGCTCATGGCGTGCTCGCGGCCGTTTCGTTAGCTTGATATACACCAAATTTGGTATATCGTGACGTGACTGTATGACGAACATAAATGAAAAGTGGTAATATGGAAATCATGACTTGTCATGTGCAACATGACTTGCATGCCACGCTCATGTCGTGCTCGCGGCCGATTCGTTAGCTTGATATACAGCAAATTTGGTATTGAGTTACATGTTTGTATAACGAACATAAGTGGCAGGTGACATGAAAATCTTGGCATGCATGTGATCTACAATGCCATTTACATGCCACGCTCATGGTGCGCTTGCGTCCAGTTCGCTAGCTTGACATACACGAAAATTGGTATATCGCGACGTGACTGTATAACGAACACAATGACAGGTCGTAACATGTAAAACATGACATGCAAATTATGTAAAGCATAATTTGCTCCTTCCTGGCTGCTTCGCATTACATCGATTCCCACAGTGCGTGGGATCTGCCGGCTTTTTTTATTTATTTATTTATTTATTTATTTATTTATTGTTGAAATGGCGAAGCCGTTCTTTACAACCTTAGAGCGGGCTGACGAGTAATTTAGGATGCCTTTTCTGAAGAGCGGCCAAAAATCCCAACATACATGACCAGGCTCTATGAAAAACGTCAAGTCAACAAATCTTATTTTTTGCTGCTCAGGAACCGCATGTGTAAATTTAAGGCAGTTGCCGTCCTGCTTGAACAGCTCCGAAATTTCACTTAGTGTTTTTGAACAACGGCTGTCATCTACCAGCAGCACATAATCGTCGACATAACGGAAAATCCTAAAAATCCTAATATCCTGATGTTGTACAATCACGAATAAGATTCTGTCAGCAAATGTTGCATTTCTGTTGTATATTTATGGGAATTTTAATGTGCTATTTAAATTTTATCATTATTGGGTTCGAGGACAAGTCGTACCCACAAAAAGAAGGTACTACCATCGGGTCTAGGATTGCTCCCGTTCTCAGCAATGTTTTTTTTTAGGATGTGTCGATGCACGTATAGAGCAGAGTATGGAACATAAGAATATTAGGGCTTTCCGTTATGTCGGCAATCATCTGGTGCTGGTAGATGAGAGCCGCTATTCAAAACAACGAATGAAATTGAGGGTCTGTTCAAGCAGGAAGGCAAGGGCCTTAAATTTACACATGAGGTTCCTGAGCAGCACAAATTAAGATTTCTTGGTTTGACGCTTTTCATGGAACCGGGTCATGTATGTTGAGAATTTTGGCCGCACTCCAAAAAAAGGCATACCAAGTTAGACGTCAGCCCACTCCTAAGGTTGTAAAGGATGGCATCGCCATTTCTTGCTTAAGACCGGTGGTTCAGAAGACGTGCGGTCATAGAATAAAAGGCAGTGTGTTTAGACAAGTAGGCCGGCTGGTGTCCAGAGATTTTCCAGAACTGTAGTGACAAGATCATGTGAGAAGTTAATCCGATCTTTAAAGTCTGAACAGAAGCGGGACAAGAAAAAAAAACCTGGAAAGGAAGAAGAAATTTGTCGTCGTACAATACATGCATAAATTGTCACATGGATTCAAGAACGTGGGAGGCAGATTTGGTGTCAAAGTAGTTTTCAGGTGCGGGGCGTTTAGGGGGCCAGGCTGTCGTATGTTGGCGTATGCTGTCGGCGTCGCTTGGCGTAACGCAGGCCAAAGCAAATATAACATAGCCACCTGTAGTATGTTGAACGCTTGCTCGCGCCAAAGAGGTTTTCTTCCTGTTCTTCGATCGCCTTGACGATTATTTTAACGCAAGTCTCCTTCCTCTTGTTCTTCGAGCGCCTTGATGATGATATAAAGTGCAGACATTACTACTATAGCTCGGGAAACACGACAACACAAACCATGTATAAAAATTTAAGGAGGAAGCAAGCGACAAATAGAAAGAGAGGCAAAGAAACAAAATAGGAAGAAAAATAGAAATAAATAGAAATAAAAAAGAAAAAAAAAGAAAATAACTGGAAGAGAGAACAAGAAAAAAAGAGTGCAGTGAAGAAAGAGAGAACCGAAGAGAAACAAAGAAGGCTGCCCAGCTCCGCTTTTCCTTCAGGCTTGGCCCCACTAGGGCGAAGTTGCCTTAATTTTCCAGTGCCTAATCAGCTGGGAAGAGTTTGCGCACCCGTCAGCAAGAAAGTAAAAGAAAACTGGGGAGGAGCGAAGCATTAAGGAAGGGTGTTTCAGCTCCACTAACGTGAAACCTGGTGAGGGGCGAAGGATGCAGTGTTTTCTTCCTCCCTACATGCCCGGTTTCAGTTCCCAACGGCATGTATAGGAAAGGGTGCTTAGGCTCCACTAACGTTGTCCGCTATTTGCTGCTTCTTCATTTTTAGCGGACTGGTGGCGAGTAGTGGGATTTACGCAATTTTTGTGGCGCATACCTGTTTTTATGTTGGACCGTCATTACATGACACACGGTGACATCAGACGCCGACAAGCCGAGACCATAAGGTGCTTCGGCACGTCATGATCACGTCATGACTGCGTCACAAATTTTGTCGACCTTGTGTCGTCATGATGTCATGATAGGATGACGCCATCACTTGAAGTCAACTTTATGACGGACCGTGACTACATGACACACCGTGAAGACAGAGGACGCCGACAAGCTGAGCCCCTAAGGTGCTTCGCATAGTCTTGTGCAACTAGTAAATCTTAGATTCGAAGCGAATAGTGATTTGGTTGAATAATTTCGAATCGAATTTTGATACTATATATTAAATATTACAAAGAAAAATGGGCATATTTGTCGTGGCCCAACTGACCTGCACAATATATTTTTAAATATTAAAACAAGGCAAGAGCAAATGCCATCCTTTTGGGTTAAAAAAAGTGGAAACTCTGAATAGCAGTACAGTTTGACTTTCGCTAGAATTCAAGTGATAACCTGTAAAATATTTACGTTTTAGAATTTACTGTTTTTAGAGCATATAAGCCGGTATAACAAGCTTTTAAGCTTAAAAAAATGGTGAATCGATGTGAGGGTAACATGTCCATTTAAAAGTGAAGTGGCGCTTCGCGGCAGTGCGGATTTCCTCTGGATAAGTAAATTCATGGCATAGCACCGCTGCACTGCAGCGAAACAACTTTTACAGGTGGTTACATGCGGTTTAATATACACCTATTCGTTCATTTCGACTACTTTGAAATTTATAATAACTTAAATTTGAATCGAAGCGAATTCAAATATTCTAATATTCGTTCGAATATTCGAAGCACTCCAATTTTCGCACAAGCCTAGCTTCGCACCTAAAAGAATAACAGAAAGAAGGTGGGTTACGGTGTAAACCACAGAACCCCAGCCACAGACTGTGCCATACCTTCCCCTTGTCGTGTGACTCTGTATAGAATATAGGGCAGAAAGGAAGATGCGTTAATGTTCGATTAAAAGAACATGAGGGAAACACTCGTGCTGATGGCCTATCGCATATAGCTGCGCATTGCGGGGAGTGTGGGTGCGCTCCTCAGTTCAGCAAAACCATCATCACCAGGAATCATGAACAGATGAACAGACAACTCGCGAGATAACGGAGTCTGTGCACATACATAATAACAAGAATTTATGTATCAGCGTTCCACCTATCGTCCTACAGAAATAAGAAGTTCTCCATGTTGAATAGGCAAATTTTATAGCTTTTTATTTCGTTCGTGGGTTTTAACATGAAAGTGTTTTATGCCGGGGCCCACCAAGACTTTAGTGACGTATTTCCGTCACGGATATCACGTTGATAAAATGGGCGCCACCAAATGAGAAAGAAAAATCACAGCATATCCACGGAGTGAATGATGGTGAGTGGGCGAAGCTCCGGAGGTTCATCGGTAAACCGTGTATCTTCCGTGAAATTTTCGTCCAGTACATCATCAAAGACGTGACAAACACTGTGTGTATATATACAAGAAATCTATTTATTCGCAAATGGTTAGCTAGACGTGGCTTCCGGTCCCCCTTCATTATAAGGGCTTTATGGTCGGTGAAGTGGAGGGATAGGGGTTCTTATATGGCTCCGTAGAGGATTCCTAGAGGGGAGAGAGGGGGTGAGCGTAGGAGAGGAGAGAGAGGAGGAGAGGACGCGCATGCGCTGTGGGGATGTGGAACGCGGACGCCGCTCCGTAGAGTAGAGGATTCCTAGAGGAGAGAAAGGGGGGTGAGCGTTGGAGAGGAGAGAGAGGGGACGCGGGCGCCGCTCCGTACAGTAGAGGATTGCTAGAGGAGAGAAAGGGGGTGAGCGTTGGAGAGGAGAGAGAGGGGGGAGGAGACGCGCATGCGCTGTGGGGTTGTGGGACGCGGGAAGGAGGTATAGGGTCCTCTATAACAATGCGTGTGGCGGCGAGCGAAAGACCAGGGAACCGTTCAGGCCGATGGCAGGAGCAGAAGAAGACTATTTTTTATTTCCTTTTTTGTAACCCTCGCAGCGCGCCCACGAGGAACGAGGCACATGCGCCTGAGCGCGCCATAATTTATAGGCGGCCGATGAAGATGACGATGGCCGCCTAGAGGAGGTATGGACTAAGCCCCCGCAAGCACATCCAAGCAAGATCAAGGAATGGAGTCAACCTGGGCGGCAAACACCACCTGCCTAGCCATTGCTAAGCTGCCCCTCTATGCTCTCGGTCATGACTCTAGTGACTGTGTGGTGGTTGACGGCCTTATTGTACTACAGTGTTCTGCTTGACATAGATGGCCACACCGCCCGCGGGACGCTTTGCTTCCTCGGTGCACACGATGGGAACTAGAGGTGGTCTGGAACGCGCTTATTCTTCATGGTCATCAGCGTCATCGTTATCACGTTGGCTACGACGGACGGCGCCGGACAAGCCTACGCCTTAAGGAGCTTCGCCCCTAAAAACTTTTACCGACTCCTCAGCCCGCGACGGGAAGCGCCCGACGCTCTACCGAATGAGCTAAAGAAGCAGACGGGGAACATGTTACCAACGCGCCTTATATCTCTCCCACAATCTCTCTCCCTCGGTGCTCTCTGTTGGCGGCGGCGGGCGGTGCCACCGTCAGTGAGCGATGAACAGAAGTAACGCGGCACGACACTTGCACCGATAGAGAACGATTCGTCGACGACGCAGTTAAAGCATGGCAGCCGAGATTGCGAGCCGGCGCTGCCGGCGCGCAATCTCGGTTGTCATGGTGAAAGCGTCTCGATAGAAGCAACAAACGCTGCCCGCGCTAGCATCGGCCTATACGTAAGGTCCCTTACCTATACGCAGTTATGTGTCACTCTAGCCTTTCGCTTCGTGTTAGCGTGTGACGGCTCGTTGTCGGAGTAGTGCGCTTGCACATGCACCAACGGTGTTTCGCCGCCGACTACTTCGAGTACGATAGCACCCACCAATAAAAAAACTGCTGCAGCAAGCGGTGCAGAAAGGCAATGATGTTGACGGGGACGAATGCGGTGCCTTGGAGGAGCGAGACGCCGAACGCCTGCGCGCGTTCGCAGCTCAACTCTGCCTTCCGTGTTGCTGAAGCGCAGTGTGGTAGTGTATGCAGGAGCACGGGCGTAGGTTACCGCATCTTTCAGAGGTGCACGTCGTGCCATTTCCTCTCCTTCAGTGACGACGCTTTGAAGAAGTGCACCGTATTAAGGCGAAAGCCTTTAATGTCTCATGCTCACGTCCGTCCGGTGTCCGTCCGTCCGTCCGTCCGGCGTCCGTCCGTCCGTCCGTCTGTCCGCCTGTCCGTCCGTCCGTCCGTCCGGTGTCCGTCCGTCGGTCTTTCCGTCAGTGGAATGGCCACACGCTTTCGCCGAACACACTTCGGAATGTACAAAGCGTCCAATTTTTAGATGTGAAGCATCTTATGGCGAAGCTTTGAATCCGGTGGTGGTGGTGGTGGTGGTGGTGTGCCGCGTGTCTACCCTTACTGCGCATGCGCAAACAGTTAAAGAAAAAAATAAAAATAAAAAACCTCCTCTCCCCCTCTCTCTCCTCTAGGGCATCCCTCCCCGGCAACCACCCCCTCACCGCATGCGCCTCCTTCCTCTCTCCCATCTTACACTCCCCCTCTCTCCATCCCTGCCCGCGGCGTCTAACTCCCCCTGCGCATGCGCGTCCCCCCCTCCTCTCTCCTCTCCTACGCCTCCCCCTCTCTCACCTCTACGCATCCCTGCCCACGGCGTTCACCTCCCCACTGCGCATGCGTGTCACCCCCTCTCTCTCCTCTCCTCCGCTTCCCCTCTCTCCGCCTCGCGACACCGACGCGACAGCGTCTGCTAGCGAGTTTCTTGGGTTGAAAAAACCGACTGCTCGCGCTTTTTAACCGTTCACTGGCCATCCCGTATATATGGCAATGGATCTTGACCTCCAAGGTGGTGCCGGTGGAAGATTTCTCCTGTGCGCGTTGTTGAACAATAAAAATTCGCAGCGTGCGCGTTAACTAAAAGCGGAGTGCGGGTCTGTGTGTCCAGTCAGGTCTTCTGTCTCTCATTGCCCATTAGCAGCGATTGGGCATGTTCCCGGTAAGAGCACTGCTCCATCACTGCCTGCTTTGCGCCTCCCCAGTTTTCTCTCCTGCGCAACGCTGCGATGAGCGCCAGCGTCAACGCCGCCGCCAGTGTAAGCGTTAGCGCCCTTGCTTCACATCTACACATGGTTCCCTTTAGCGGGGAGATGGTGTAATTTTTTTACGTGCTTGATGATGTCATCTTTGCGCGCGATTCGTGATACGCTGTGTCCAGGTATAGGTTAAAAAACTGCCCCATCTCCCGCTAAAGGGAACCATGTATGCGAAGCAGCGGGGAGATGGTTAGCTTGAGAGGGAGAAACGTCGCCGCTCTCGTTTCACGGCAGCGGCCCGGGCGCTCATCGTGGCGCTGCACAGGAGAGAATGAGGCGCGCTATCCGTCATTTTCATACCGCGGAACTACCGTGGCGCCCCCAGCGGAGTATGCAGCTCTCGCACCACCTGTCGTGCGCCCCGCTCTGTAGAGTATTCCTAGAGGACAGGACTGGGGGACCGTAGGAGAGGAGATGGAGGGGACGTGCATGCGCTGTGGGTTGTGGGACGCGGGAGCCGCTCCGTAGAGTAGAGGATTCCTAGAGGAGAGAGGGGGGAGAGGACGCGCATGCGCTGTGGGGACGC
Source organism: Rhipicephalus appendiculatus (assembly GCA_030522465.1). Lineage (NCBI taxonomy): Eukaryota > Metazoa > Arthropoda > Arachnida > Ixodida > Ixodidae > Rhipicephalus > Rhipicephalus appendiculatus. The sequence continues at coordinate 38,992 of JALIZH010008116.1, read as the reverse complement.
GGGAGCCGCTCTGTAGAGTAGAGGATTCCTAGAGGAGACAAAAGGAGAGGACGCGCATGCGCTGTGGGGATGTGGGACGTCGGCGCCGCTCCGTAGAGTAGAGGATTCCTAGAGGAGAGAAAGGGGTTGAGCGTAGGAGAGGAGATAGAGGGGGAGGCTTCGCGCATGCGCTGGGGGGGGGTGTAGGACGCGGGACGCGGGCGCTGCTCCGTAGAGTAGAGGATTCCTAGAGGAGAGAAACGGCATGAGCGTAGGAGAAGAGAGAGAGAGGGGACGCGCATGCGCTGCGGTGGTGTGGGACGCGAGAAGGGGGGGACGGACTCTATGACGGAGGGATCAGCCATGTTTTTTTATGCTGTGTATGACCACGCGTTTGTATAAAGCATCTGTCGAAGTGAATAAAGATTAGCTGGAGAGTCCGGCGCATGTCTTCGTGTCTTCTTCATCGTCAGTGCTGCGTAGTTCTTCGTTGCGCCGTTTCATAATCATGAACCCTTAGCAACTCGACCAACTATCACCGCTACTGAACGTGGTTTTTCTCAAGCGTGCGCACAGATGTTGAGTAAATGCTCGTCGCCCGACGTCATCGCGGGCCCGGAAGGAGAGATGAGCCATGCGTCACTTCCAGGTTTTAATCCCAGCGTGCGCTAACAGCGAGAGAGCGTCTAAAGTGCTCCGCTCCATGAGAAGGCTGTTGCGATGAACTGCCGCGCCGCTCGCCGCTGCTGTGCTGAAGGCCTTGCGTAAGCTTCTTCAGGGAGCACAGACGGAGGAACGCCCATGTACCTCACCCCCCGTGCGGACAAATCCGCAAAGTAAGGTCACGCGTACAAGGAACAAACAAACAAACAAACAAAAAAACTGGCAGATCCCACGCATTGTGGGAATCGATGTAATGCGAAGCAGCCAGCAAGGAGAAAATCACGTTGTACATAACATGGATGTCATGGTTTACATTTTAGCACCTGTCATTTATGTTCGTCATAGTCACGCCGCGCAATATAAATTTTGGTTTATATTAAGCTAGCGAACTGGACGCAAGTCCACCATGAGCATGGTATGTAAATCACGTTGCACATGATATGCGTGTCGTGATTTTCATGTTACCACCTGCCACTTACGTTTGTCGTACAGTCACATCGCGCAATACCAAAGTTTGGTGTTGCGTGACGTGACACTACCAATTTTGGTGTTGAATTCACTCAAGCTAGCGAAACGGCCGCGAGCGTGCCATGAGCGTGGCATGCAAGTCATGTTGCACATGACATGTCATGATTTCCGTATTACCACCTGCCACTTATGTTTGTCATACAGTGACGTCACGCAATACCGAATTTGGTGTATATCAAGCTAGCGAAATGGCCGCGACCGTGCCATGAGCGTGGTAGGCAAGTCATGTTTCAAGTTTCAAGTTTATTAAAAGAATCGCAGAATACAATACATATATGAAGGTGCAACTTTTTCAGAAGGAGGCCCAGAAGTAAAAACTGTGGGAGGGCCTCCTATCAGAATTTAACAAAAAAAAATTAGTAAGCACACGGAATAAATTGTACATGGATAGCCAACCAGCCCAACAGTCTGTTCTCTTTTTTTGTTTTTTTTTTAACATGTAATATTTTTTGGCGAAATAAAAAATACAAGAACATAGACATATAACTGCACATTCGGAGGTCCCGAAGTATAAACTGTCGGGGGGGACCTCCTAACAAGAAATAAATGGGGGTTACAAGAATATGGGCAAACAGTGAGTCATATATTTTATACAAATTGTAGTGCGTCAGTAATAAAAGGGAAGACTAATCAGAAATAAAAAAATCGTTATGATAATCACAAATGATAAGATGAGAAATTTACAAAGTCAAATGGAAGAAGTTACAAATATAATTCGCATAAATTCAAAACAAGGACAAATGGCACGTGCAACCAGCAATGCGAACAAGCATCAAATATTAGCAAAATTGAAACACTTAAAAATTGGCAACAGTACAGCTTGAAAGTGTACTGCAGAAAAAAAAGACGTAACAAATTCTATGCGTTTCACAAAGTGTTAATGAAATGCACCTTCGTTCTACGTTTCAATTATAAGAATGTAGATGACTTGATATCCGATGGTAATGATTTCCAAAGTCAAACGCCTGAAAATGAAATGGTAAATTTCCCATAATTTGTTCTAACTTTAGGAAGAAGTAGATTAAGTTGTTTTGAAAATCTTGTATTATTGCTATTAATGAGGCTGGAGTGAGTAAAACCCGGAATATTGAGTTCAGTATTTTTAAGACGAAACATTAGTAATAACACCTCATGACTGAACAACATACGCAAAGGTAGAACATTTAGGGAACTGAATATGGGAGTAGAGGGAGATGTATGCGGTTGAATTGTAATTAGTCGTAATGCCTGCTTTTGCAAAATTTCTAGATGATGAAGATGTGTGGCATATGTGTTACCCCAAGATGAAAGGCAATATGAGATGTGACTGTGTATGTACGCATAATATAAAGACATGAGAGTTTTGATCAAAGTAAGGGCGTGTTTTTATGATGATGTGAATGCCAAATGAGATTTTTTTAATAAGTGATTGAGCATGGCATTGAAACTTTAGGTTCTCATCTAGAACTACACCAAGAAATTTGGTAGATGTGGATCTGGCAATTAAATCATTATTTAAGAAAACTGCTATAGAATTAATGAGCAATGTTTTTGTGGAATGAAATATCATAAATGTTGTCTTAGATGGGTTGATTAGTAGCTTATTTCTTACACACCAGGAATGAACATTTGCTAGGTCCGCGTTAAGTTTATCCTGCAATGCTCCAGGACATTTTTCGGATGCGAAAATGGTGGTGTCATCAGCATAAAGAAGACAATGTGCGTGTGTTAATATTTGTGGCACATCATTGATCAATATGAGAAGTAAAAGTGGCCCAAGTATTGATCCCTGAGGAACGCCTATATTTATAATTTTTTGATGAAGAAAGGACATCATCTTGGACTCTGCTAATGTTCATCACTGATTTTTGTATTTCTGATTATTCCGCCCTTAGAGTTGCCGTGCGTGTGTAACGCAAATAAAAAAATGGAATAATCGAATTCTAGGATATACTCACGGCATACTTGAAAACTTGTTTTGTCTTTATAAAAGAGTGTGGCCCTTATCCTATCTTCTGAGCAATTTGCCCCTGTTTCTTTGTAGCATTCCTTATCAGTGCCATAGATCACTGAAACAAAAGCATTCCGAAATGTGAATTAACACATTTTTGGTGTCGTATGGTTCTAAAGCCGCGACATAATTATGAGGCACGCCGTAGCGGGAGACAGTGGTCTAAGGTTGACACTGGTCTAATGTAAGCTTCATTGTGCACATAATTCTAGTTACGCACCGGTTATTGCCTTTTACCCGTATCGAAATGCCGCCATCGTTGCCCCGATTCGAACCCGTGTCCTTGCATTTAGCTTTACTATTACGCAAAAGCGTTTCTTCTCTCGGTGGTCGACAGCGCACACCCAGCCGGAGTTCGCAAAAGGCGTCCGCAAAAGAAGAATGTTCGGGGGCGGGTACGTGCCATCGTGATGGCGCACATTCCACAAGAACGCAATCTGCTGTTTCATTGAACTCATTCAATTTTCACTTACTATCTTGACTGTTAATTGGCCCCTGTCTGTACTAAAGTTATCCCCCTATTTCATATGTACGTATCGTATACTGCTTGTAACTTGAAGCATTACCTTGTTTGAACAAGTTTTATTTTATCTTTTTATAGCAGCTTCATCACATTCAAGCCAGCGCTCAACATACGAGTGGTTCGGGGCGAATTCCTGAGTGCGCTTTCAACAGCAATGTCGCTAGGTGGTAGCGCCATGAAAAATACTTCAGCATATGTATCTATTCTACACTTCTATAGTGAATATAATTACATAATTGATTAGTACAATGTTGTCATTGGGAGAGCGAAATAATGTACATCAAGTGAATCTCAGAGTGTAAAATAACACCTAAAATTTTATTTCTGATACAATTTAGTATTCACACATTCGAATAAAACATATCAACATGGTGAAACCGTATTTATTCCTACTATAGTACCGCATGGGCCGTGATTCTCAGCCCGGGCCCGGCCCAGGCCTGGAACTCCAAGTTTACCCGCCCAAATCCGGTCCGGTGACTCAAAGCTTGAACCGGGACCCAAGCCGAACACGATAAAAAATGCCCCCACCTCCCCGAAGGGAATCGTGAGGAAATGCGAATGCATTTCTTGCGCCGAGAAGTACACGGCGTAGTAATTTTAATGGCGTAAATTCGCCTTCACCGACTTCTGCCATCGCCTTGAGAGGCGCCCAGCCAGCGAACGGTCGAGAGTGAGGCGCGAGCGGACGGGAGAGTGGGGCGCAGGGAGGAGAGAGAGCGAACGGCGAGAGAAGGAGCGGCGAAGCACTGCACCTACCCTCTCCTACACTCTCTTGCACCACATGCTCCGGTTGCTAGGGGCGAGGATAAGCACGCGCGCCCGCAGCTGTTGCTATGGGAGAGGGAGTGAAAGCGGAGAGATAACACCTGCCGGCGCGCGGACACCGCCGCGGACAACGCCGCCTGACATAGCCCGACTAAGAAATGCATTCGCATTTAAAAATCACAGCATATCCACGAAGTGAATGATGGTGAGTGGGCGAAGCTCGGAGGGATCATTCGGGTAACCGTGAATCCCCCGTACATTGCCCACTCGATCATGCAAAGACGTGACAACATGTCTCCCGTCTTTGCATGATCCTGGGTGTTCGATCGTGAGCTGGGCACGAGCGTCGCCGACTTGTGTTCCGGGCGCTCCCAGCCTCAGCGACAACGCCAGTTCGCGTTCCACGACTGAGGAAGACGATGCCACCTACTCAGACGCCGAAGTCCACATCAGTGCTCGACGCAACGCCTCGCCTCCGCATGCATCGCCACAGAACGCTGCTGTGAGTTGTGAAAGCCACGCGTCCTTGGCTATGGGTTGTGCTGCTGTGAGTACCGGAGCCGCCGCATGCTCCGCAGATACCGGCTGCCCTGGTTTCGCGACTCCGAGCGAAAGAGAAAGCGCGCCAAGAGCGAGCCCCTTTTCTTATTATAACAGCGCCATCTAGCATCTTTAATCATCAACGTATACGAAAAACCACTAACGTCATCTAGTGATATTATTTCAAAGGACATATACGCACAACGCCATCTATTGAGCAATTCATAAACTAGAGGTGGCTACGTACATACTACTACAGAGGAGGGAACAACCCACACCCTGAGGAGCTTCACCCCTAAAAATTTCACCTACCCGGCCCGTACCGGCCCCACCACAGATTGGGCCCGACAGGGTACGAGCCAATATTATAGATAGTGTGGCCCGAACATCGAATCGGCGGCAAGGTGTTTTAAAAGGCAAATATCTGCGCTTTCTTGGCGCATACGTCGATAATAATTTTACGTTAACCTACGGCAACTTCTTGTAAAAAAGGGGTTCACAGTGGAAACAGTTACGCGGAAATACTGGGTTCCATGAACGTTTGTTCTTCATTGTATACTGTACCTAGTTTTTCTACGTATACAATGGGGATCATCAAGAGCATTTTGCAGTAGACATTGCAGCATGGAAAGTTATTTGCAGCATGACTTCAGTTTCGATAGGGAACGCAATAAAAACTGAGGATAGAGAGAACAAAACGCTCTCTTCACTTTGTTTTTATTACGCTTTCTATTGAAATTTAAAGCATTCTCTAACGCAAAGCCAATCGTGCTCTCTTCTGGATATGTGGCAGCTGTCTTCAGCATAGCAGCACCTTGTCACAGGAAGAAAAGTAGAAGAAAAAGCCAAAATTTTTACCTTTGTTGAAAATACATTTCTATAGGTTTTTTCTTTTTCTTTTTCTTTTTTTTTTAATCTTGAGAGTTTATAATACTAACCTGTAATGCAATTTATTTTCAGCCCTTTCCTCCAGTAATGTGAATTAGTTTCATAAGCAAGACACCGTCCGATTTCATGGCCTATCCCCCGAGGTGGGTTGCGCCAAAAGAATAAGGAACCAACCAACCAACCAACACTAACCAAGATAAAAATTCCATCCAACCGTGTCCATCACGTGCGCTTTTAGAAATACGTTTAAGCAGCCGAAGGGAAGAAAAAAAATTATGCGTCATAGCATTCTTTTCATACATCACATCTCTGCTAGGTATACACTCTGTAATTTTTTGTGGCTAGTTACTCTAGAATTTTTTGTGGCATAGTTTATAGTTTATTTCTTCCCATGTTATTGTGCTAAAAATCAAATTATCAAGAGATTATGGCTATAAGCACTCATTGCGCTGTTGCATCACATATCCTGCCACGTTAAAGTTTCTTGCACTGCTTGCGCAAGCCGCAGGGGTGCACGTCTACCTTGCGAATTATGAATGCGTCGGTAGTCGTTCGTTCTTAACTTCCACCACTAGCAAACTTAGGATGTCTTTGTAGACCTCTGCAGATGTAACTAGCTCATCCACTCATTTCTCTCGTTGCCTAACATCGTGCCACTCCTCAATATCATGTATAGAACTTTTCTTTGGAGGCTTCTTCTTGAGTTTCGAGCAGTGTATCCGATGCACAGTTAGTACCGTGCTCTTTTTCAATATTATAATGCTGTGTGCCTTCATAACGGTGTTGTACCGGAAGAAGGTGGCCAATGGACTACGTGGGTAGGACTGGCAGGAGGTGGACAATGTGATTTCGATCTATTTAAGGGGTTAGTTCCAGTTTGGAAATAAAGGCGCGAATACGTTTTTCGACGCTTACTCACTGGATGCACGTAGGAACATCACCCGGTATGGAATTCATAAGTTTTTTTTTCAAGCCAGATACTTTGTCAAGCGAAAATGCTTTGCCCCACGTCTTATTTAATAGGCCTATGCTATTTCTGTAAGTTCCAACGCCGTTGCGCAGTATCATGTAGTAACGCACTATATAGCGCAGGGGTCTCAAACACACGGCCCGCGGACCTCTTGCTATAGTGGCCCGCACATGACAGTCTGTCTCATTTTTTTTATTCTCTTAATCACAGGCATGACAGGTCTAAAGTATTTTTTGCAGCATCCCCTGCGGCAGATTTCAATAATTTTCGAGATAGCTATCGATATGTTGTTGGAATCGTGCCGCCAAATGCCTAGCAGAAATCACCCATATATGAGATATGGGAAAGGTCTTCTTTCAAATCCCAACTTTAGCTGACATTTGGTAGAACCTGTCCACCCCCCCACCACCCGCTCCTACCTTCATCACTGTTGTGGACCTCGCGGGAGTAAGCTTTTGTGGATGCGGCCCATTGGTTGAGGTGAGGTTGACGTTACACTTGTGTGTACACAAAGCAGGCTGTGCATGTCCATCTCGTGTCACACGACCACTGGTAGCCGTGACGGAACCACGGAAAAAGGATTTGTCTTTGTAGGGATTCTGTAATGAGACTCCACGCAGTCCTTTCGTTTTAGCGGACGGCTGGAACTTTCAAGAACGTTTCCCTGCTTTGGAGCTCGGTGATCGCTATTACGATAAGTTATATGTGTAAGTTTATTCATTATTCGTTATAATCATGGCATTTCATTTATTACTGCGATTACAGAATATATAAAATAATGAGGAATTCAAATAAAGCACAGTATAGCCGGATGTTAACCATATAGGTGCCCGTTCAATTTACTTTTAGCTCGCCCTTTTCAGATAAATCAAGTAGCCCCATATGCAAGAAGCACAGAAATTCAGTACTTGTCCCTCAAAACTTCTTCAAATAGCTTGCCGCACATCGTTTTCTTCGAGATAAAATGTGAAACATATATGTATGCACAACGTCGTGCAACAAACTTAAGGGACTGAAAAAAGAAAAACAACTTTTCGCCTGTTAGTAAATTACAATTTCACAATACCGAAAACACCGCTCTTACCACTCGCTAAGTGAGGAAACGTGCAAAAGGAAGAACTACGGGTGGCGACGCCAACTCGAAATTCAGGCATAAGACGTCGTGACCTCGTAGAGATTTACTGCGTCTACTAGGGCTTCCTAATTGGTGAAAATGACGTACAATGACCTCCGAGGGGGCCATAGACATAACATACCAAGTTTCAGGAAACTTCGTTGAGCCTATGTCACCAAGTTACGAAAAATACACTTTGAAATCCGTGACGTCACGCGTGTTCCTTTAAAGGGCCACTAAACCACCTCCAATGTTTTTTCAAACATTTCAAGTAAACAAGCGCATCGTGTGCAGAATGCCGTCACGATCAACGATGCCACACACGGCAGCGCTACAAGCCGCGGCCGCGCCACAAATTGCAAAAAACGATCCCTCCTCCTTTCCGAGCTTTTCCGGCCTCCGCGTGACGTCAGGAAGTGAATAGGTGACGTAGAGTGCAAGTCATGCTCTCTTGGTCGAACAGGAACCTACGACTTCCGGTAAGTCAGCAATCAGCTGGCCGCTCTCCTTGTTGTTCGTCATGTTGCCCGTGCGGAGGTGTTCTGGCACGGCGTGTCACCGTACGGATCTATCATGTTGGCGATCCTTTGAAGGCGTGCGCGCAACACAAGGTCCATGCCGGCACGATTCGTATGAGCACGGGCCGGCAGCAGCGGTTAGCCAACAAGCGCGCAGTCGATGGAGTGCGGAGTCGCGGCAACCGGAAGTAGAGAAGGTGTTTCGAGCAGCGCGTCGGCGGTGACGTATGCCACGCGAGATTGGAAGAGGCGCTCTGCGAGAAGGGCAAACCGGCTTTGGTAGAGGATACCAACGGAGGGTAGCGATGGAAAGAGCGAAAGGAGTGATCACCGCGTTTCGATGATCAAACGCGTATAACTCCGCTATTACGGCACTATTTCGAAAAATTGTCACGGCTCCGTGTTTGTTGTACACTCATGCACAACTTCCCCGCCACAACTACATTTTGACCTCTGGGTGGTTTAGGGGCCCTTTAAGGGGACACGCGTGACGTGTCTTTTAGGGTTCCTTTAAGGGGACACTAAAGAGAAAAATGTTCTTAAAGACGATAGTCTTTCTTGGGATACTTACACGCAAAAATTTTGGTCTGGCTGTCTGTCTGTCTGTCCGTAACCGGATTCAGCTTTTCGGCCAAAGTTTAACCACTTTCTGAACGCCCACCCATCTTGACCTGGTGTTTGCGTTCATACTTGTGAACATATTCGATCAAAAAAGCAAATACTACGCATACCTGAGGCGTAACAGTAATATGTAAGTATCAGGTCGTGTGTTCTTTTATTAGAAAATACATAGACACGTAATTCTACAGACCCAAGTGTTTTTGAGGCTGCGATGAAAATGCGACGCTGTGCACGAACTGCTACGCCTTGCACGCAAAAGCCCTGTGCCGACGATAAAGTGCTGCAGCTGGCAGTGGCCCTTGGTTCAGCACAAGCTCATGTTTTTCGATGGTGTCCATATCTCGCGCAGCGCCTCCTCTATTTTATCAATGCCATCCAGATGCAGCCAATTCAACGTAGAGTAGGCGCTGTCTGAGGCAAGGCAAAACATCGTAGTACGGCCGGCACAAGACTATCGTCTTTCGACGACATTTGCAGCGAAGCACGCAGATACGCGGCCAATTTTTTATTATATGTAAATCAGTCTTACATTTCCAAAATCATCACGCTCGCCGCGACAAGGCTCTTGGTAAGTGAGCAAACGCGCAAAAAGAAAATGTGGGTGGTGACGCCATCTTGACATTCGCGCAGCAAACGCCATGATATCAAAGATTCTGACGGCGGGTACTGGAGCCTACGTGGTTCCTAATCGGCAAAAATTACGTACAATGACCTCTGAGGGGGGACATAGACTGAACATTTCCAAGTTTCAGAAAGTTTCGTTGAAGCAATGTCGCCGAAATACCACAAATACAGTATGATATCCGTGACGTCACGCGTGCAAATTCCAACGCGAAATTTAAAAATAAAACTTTCACCTTGATTTTCTCATCTATGGTGTTGAAAGTAACAACATGATGATGACAAATGGTGTTGAAATTAACGACACTCGAGTTTTCACCTTGACTAATTCACTGTTTCACTGTAGTGTTTTTCAAGAACTCAGCAACATCCAAGCCCGCCACCTCGAGCCCCGACCCCGTTCCTAAGCCCGGAGCTTCAAGCCCGAGCCCGGCCGGAGTCCGCCGTGAAAACCACTTTACCCAGCCCGGCCCGCCCGTGGGCCGGCCGGGCCCGGGTTTTCGGCCGAGCCCATGCAGTGCTCTAATTCCTACATCATGGGAATGCAAGCATTGTCTGTCTTTCAGTTTCGTACTCCGTTCCTTTGTCGAATGCGACCTCTCGAAAAATAAAAAAAGGGTCATGTTGTCGTAAGGCCTTTTTTGAAAAAGCATGCTACTTGCGCTGAAACATTCCATTCATGAGCAAAATTTTACATCGCGAACATACTGCATTAGCGGAGGCATCACAACGAGTCGCGACTATTTGCAGCATTTTGTTATAAAACTTCTTTTGGTTTAGTCCAGTTGGTGATGCTTTAACTTTAGAAGAGCCGTGCGAGAAACACAGAAAAAGGCGCAAGTACAAAGGACTGCGTTCACCCTGTGTAAACATAACTTTGCGTTTCTCGCGGTGCTCTTCGAAGGTATTGAAGTGTTTTATTTGAAGGAGGACATTCTTCATTCTTCATGCTTCGCAGCTCTGCGTTACCGAAACTAAAATGTAATAAATTAAGTAAGGCTAAAAGAAAGCATCATCATCATCATCATCATAGCCGTGCGCAAGGGGAGGTGGGGGAGGGCTCTTAATCATCTAAAGCGGACGCCAATTCTGCCCATACTCAGTCGAAACTTTAACGTCATTTTCAGTGCGGAGCACTTTGGGAGCCCGGCTTGTCGTCCATCCTTCTCATGTGGCGGGATCACGCTCACAGTAAAGCGCTCAATAGACCTTATGCAAAATCTGCTGCCATCTAGCGGCCGCCGTGCGCGTTTCCGCCATGTTGAAGGCTAAGCGAGCTCCGCATGTGGGCACACGGAGCGTACGTATGAAAGTGCGGCGTCTGATAGAAACGGCAATGCCGTCATATTTTTGTGCGCCGTGTTGCTCAGATTCAGGAAATTGGGATGCAGAAGGACGGTTTGTAGGAAACTAACCTTCATGTTATTAAATTTCCTCGCCGCCGACGCGAAGCGGCAGATCATTCCGTTGCTCCGGCTACTGCTTACGACTAGCGCCGTGTTTACGTTCACCGTTCTGAATGGGTGTGGTATGTGACAGCATCGCCGCTCATCAGAGAACACTCTTTCGTGTCACTCCAGAACGGGACAGTTTTCACGCCGTGTGCTTAGAGGCGCAGACAAAGCGACTTCGTGTACAATCTTCGCAGCTGCATCGTGGCTGCTCGCGCATGCCTGCGCAGCTGTTGACAAGATTATTTTATTCATTACATTGGTATAATAATTACATGTTAGGCAGCTCGTGCGCATGATCGATTCTCAGCAAACGGACCTATTGTACTGTAGCGTGTTGTTTATAAATTGTTTCAGATTGTGAAGTAGCGTTACGTGGGATGCATTGCGCGCGTAATTTTCAAGCATTGCATGTGCAATCACTGCGTATTGCATAGGGGCGGAACGGATGCCCTGAGCGCCCCCGCTTACTTTTTTAAAAATATTTCCACCCTAAGAAAGGAAAGTACTTCTCAGGATCTCCCAAAAAAAACTGATCCCCTTTCGGAAAGATCCTCTATCCACACCTGCGTGCTATGTAATGTTAAAACATGCTTAAATGTGTGGCATTTTTCGTATGAAACTGAAAAAAAAAGCTGTTCCGACAAACGTCTTAGATCCGACCGGGGGTGAGCTGCTTACGCGCTTTGGTGGTTTCGCAGGCGTTCAGTCAGCGACGCAAAACTGTACTACAACGGGTTGAATTTGCAAGGCGCACGCCGGTCCCCAAAGTGACGATATCAACGCGAATGCTCTTGGCGCATCCTGTTATTTACGATCATATGTCAGAAGTATATTCGATAAAATACCAGCTAATGGGCACCAACGTCTTGGAGCAACTAACACTCTTCATGTTCACTTGTCACGTGCGTGAGATGCGGACATTTTTTACAGTTTAATCGTGCGGTAATTCTACACATAACATACGTCGGTCACTACAGCAGCGAAATATTTTTTATTTAGAGAAAAAAAGAGGGCAGCGTTTTATTTAAGATTAGATGCAAAATACATCAGGTCTACGTAGGCTGTCCCTTATGAATTAAGCTTCGAAGTGGGTCAACAGCACTTTCTTGCTGTCAGCGCTGCGCCTATATCCGTGTAGCGTCCTAGAGCCTCCTCCCAACCATCACACAGTACGCCCATTATATCCAGACAACTAACAACGCTTTATTCACTACATTGAAAACATACAAAATTTATAACTGAGCGCAAAGCTTCATTCTCAACGACGACAGCCATGTGACTCGGTGAAAAACTCGTCCCAACTTCTCGTTGTGACGCAGTCCTTTACACGTAATAACTATCAACGCATTACCTAGGAAATACCGGTAACATGAACAGGCCCTTACACACTCGTTTGACGTTTTTATGAACCAATTGCCTGTTGTCAATGCAGATACAACCAAGAAGTTACAGCAGCGACCGCAATACGGTTCGGACACAAGCCTCCAACATGGCGCCGAATCTGTAGCTTCATCGAACCTCCGACAGATGGCAGCAATTTTGCATAAGGTCTATACAGGGCATAACAAGGCTATTAATGCTCAACCCCGGGTTAAAATGAACTAACGAGGTCTAAAATAACATAATTTACAGAAATAAACAAAAAGTACTGGTTATGTTAACTCGCTAAAACGTTTCGCGAACATCGAGCTGACTCTGACGAACGCCAGGAGAGGGCGCCACCACCTCTCCGAGCGTAAAGCCCCTGATACAGCTCGCTCGGCTTTAGCCGAGCGAGCTGTATCTGATGGGGGGAAAGCAACCTGACGGAACTCGCTGCAGACGACGCGTATCTCAACTGCCGTGACAAGCAGGAAGTCAATAAAGCGCAGTAAAAAGTAGCGCACATATCGCACACCGAGTTGGCGAATCTCCTTAACAAGATTGTACTTGTGCCGGGGAAACCCTACATGCTTACCGCAAACATCAGCATTAAACGGAGCTGTGGGAACTCTAACGTCAATCGATGTGCTACGCACTTCCTCAGATGTGAAAGTATTAGAGATGCCATGTTTTCTTTTTTAAATTACTGTGCAGGGTTATGGTTATGCACGTTATTACAGCGAAAGCTATATATGGCTATATACAGCGAAAGCTGTATATGGCCGTTCACCACAAGTTTCGATATCGGTCTCCGTTGGCTGCGCCGTCAGTTACGTCGTTCTGTACGTCGCACCCAAGCGCGCGCGCCATTGGCTGCACCGTCAGTGACGTCCTTCATCCCGTCGCAGCCGTGCCGCCGAGCCCGCGCGCAGCAGTTTCAACTTACAACTTCCACATGGGTACGCCACGGATCGTACGAACTCTCGAATAGCAGACAACTTTCGAGAACTCGTGTTAGCCGGGCCGATGCTGCAGTCCGGGCACAAGAACAGGCCCGGGTAGAAAAGCGCAGGCAGCAGCTGCGTACCGAGGATCCGGCAGCCTTCCAAGCCGCTCTAGATCGCGAAGTGGAACGCAAGCGCCCATGGCGGGCGGATACTGCTAACCACGACGCCGAGCTAACTCGAGATATTGAACGCATGCGACAACGGCGAGCCGGAGAAGCGGCTTTGAGGGCAGAGCAGCGTCAACGTGGCAATGGCGGGAACGCGTTCGCCAGGGCCAACACCCGCTTTCTGCGAGAGTTTCTCGAGCGACACTTGGCAGACTAATGCGCCGCGAGGTGCACGAGCCGCTTCCACCCAGAAACGACTCCTGCACCGCACGGAAGTGACGTTCATGCATTTTCCGGTTAGGCGCGTCGTTTGAATATGTCCGCGACTTTCATTATGCCTCCCCATACGCCTCCCGTCAGCCGGACTTGCTGCTGCTGCTGCGCTACTGGTGGTCCTGTCTACAAGCCCTTTGATATTGGATGTTTGATGACCCTCGCAGGATTGGCTCTATTTACTATTATACGCTCTTTTAAGAATCAATGCACTTTCTCGGCGAGGCGCAGGAGGACAGGCAAAATTCAGATGCAGCTGGCTGCATCTGCTTCTCCGGCATCCGCGTCAGCAATGTTGACTTGCATGGTTTATCAAGGCACTGATGACAAGAAGAAGCACTGCAACTGACGTGGTCTCAGAACTGAGTCATTGGGCGCCTTGGTTTCACGAATGGCTCGTGGTGATGTACTATAGCGATGAAAAGAAACGCGAACAGCATAAAGCGTGGTTTTTGGTACAGTCAAACTTCAGCATGCTTTGACTATAGCTGGGCGAATCTGTGCTTTCGGCCGGCGTCACCGTAAACGCGCTTCAATTTCGCTCCGGCTGGCGCTATCGCGTTGCAAGTGTGTTCCGAGTGCAAGGCATGACCGGCAGATGATAACCATAACAAATAATCGTGGACAAGTTTTCTGCCATCATTTTTTTTCAGCAGCTAGCAGTCACTGTTTCTCTTAGACTCTTGTAGCCACGTCGAATATGCAACATGAAACCTGGTTATGTCGCTCAGTGTACCGTCACCGATTCACGGCAGACTAAGTCGCTTCAAAATACTGACATGTCACCGTGATGCTGATCAGGACTTGATAAAAGTTGCCCAATGGCAACTGCGAACTGCTTTAACCCACCTACCTACAAAACAGTGACAAAATTGTAGAAGTTAAAAACAGCGCGAAATAGACGTAACACAGTGAAGGAACACACAGGACAAGCGCTGACTGAGTTGTAAGTCAGCGTTCGTACTGTGTGTTCCTTCGAAGTGTTACATACATTTTGCGCTGTTTTTTTACCTTTTACAATGCGCGACCAACCAGCCCAACGAACCACACTTCTGGAGTGTCTAAACAGGTTGTCTCCCTTGCTGAATAACACAGCCTGTGACGGCACAGCAGGATTTACCTAGCAACGGATGAGAACAGCCGATACGTGATCGCACTTTGCGAAAAAAAAAAACAAAAAAAAATCCTGCAGGGCAGTATCATTGGGCATCGAAGATCACAGGTTTACTAAAAAGACTTCGCATCCGCACTG
The DNA here is from genome assembly GCA_030522465.1 of Rhipicephalus appendiculatus. Taxonomy (NCBI): domain Eukaryota; kingdom Metazoa; phylum Arthropoda; class Arachnida; order Ixodida; family Ixodidae; genus Rhipicephalus; species Rhipicephalus appendiculatus. The sequence goes on along the minus strand of JALIZH010008116.1, from coordinate 23,814 downwards.
GGATTTCATGTGCGACCGGAGGTTGACACGAACTGTGCCACAACACTTATTTTCGTCGTTGACCATTGCCCTTCGCGACAAGCAAAATGAGGTACTCGGCAGAAAGCACACTATCACCTTCGAAAACAGCGCGTTTTGACATCGCAATCAAGAAAATGCAGTACTTCTAACAGCAACAATCTGCACGTCATAGTAAGAAACTTAGAGTGACTCTATGGTGCACATGAATTTCCTCGCAGCTGCCATCTTTGCCTCTGCTACCTTTCGCAGCGCCCCCTGGATTAAAGGTGCTTGCGATAAGCCATTAATTAACAAACGTACATTAACTGACTCGTCAAACACTTTTTGTTTAATATTTTTTGCAGGCTTAGCACGTTATAAAGTAATAATCTGTCCATTTTGAGTTGTTTTAAGTTTATTTTAATAAGCTGACGTCACTTTCGTGCGGCGCAGGAACCAGTTCTGTGGGGGGATCGTCTCGTGCACCGCGGCACTTTGGCTTCGGCTGCGACCGCCTGTGGCCGCACGTTTCAGCTTCGCTCGATAATCATCTCTACGAAGTGCTTGGGCGGTATTTCTTTTTTAAAGATAATGGCGACCGTGGACCCCATGATGATGCATTCTGGGCCCCTGGTGTTGCAAAAACTGTAGGTCCAATGGCAGGTCGTTGTGAGAAACACGTCATCGCTTCATTTTCATTTTAGCATGTATTGCGGAGCTTGTTTCCTTTCGTACTGGACCAATGAGGGGAGCACTGGGGTGAAACTTGCCCCGCTCTAAGGGAGAAACCTGCGAACGCATACGTCCATCATCATCATCAGCCGTACTACGACCACAGCAAGGGCGCGATTCTCGCGGTGTCCACTTCGGCGGAGTGCATTCAGTTACTCGAAAAAGCGGCGAGCCGTGACGTCATGGCGCTCTTGACCACGTCGACGCACCGAACCCGCCAGCACATTCCCGGCATAAAGAGAAAGAAAGTGGACGAAATGTACAGTAACTGGACTCTTAAATAAACTTGACAAGTCTGAACTCGCGTATTGACGTGTTGAGATGTTTGAAGAACAATGCAGGGAATGCCTACCGACCTTCCAGGTGCGTCAGGCGGGCGGCCGCGTTAAACCTAATTCAAGGGCTAACGTGGTTAGAGTTCATGCACGGCCTCCGAGATGTTCCTCCAATGGCGGATCTCTGGGGGCAGCATTCGTTGCGGTGAAACGCATTCCGTCTTTCTCATTTGTGTCGAGAGTTGTGAAAGCTGCGTGACGTCAAGATGACGTTGCGGAAGAAAGACCGGAAACAGGCGGCGCGCTGCTCGCCGAGCTTAGCCAATCAGTGGAGGCCGAAGTGGACATATCCACTAAGTGGAGCCGAGATAAGCCTGGGCTTATCTCGGCTGTGCGAGATAAGCCCAGGCTATCCAGAGGGCCCAGGAAAGGGCGGAGCATCATGGTATTCTGTCCTCTACGTGGGCGCGGCCAGCGGTTACAACGGCCTCCCGTTAGGGGGTCCTGTCAGTAATTCCTCAGGATCAATTAAAGTTCATTGTCTGTCTGTCTGTCTGTCTCGGCTGTGCGAAGAAGCCCCCCGTAGTGTGTAGGAGCTAAGAGTTGACAAGCAATCAGACAAGCAAGCAAGCAAGCAGGCTAGGGTGCGGAATGCGAGCTTGTCGGGTGCTTATAACCGGGCTCCCAAGGCGTCAACCGAGCCAGAGAAGACCTTCAGCTGATATGGCGACCTCAAAGAGCGGGTCGATGCTACCGCCGTGACTACCAGTGAGAGAGACCCTCGCACGGCGTAGTTGTGTTGCGCGGACAAAATATAGCGCAGAAGATGTCGGCCTACTCTGGCAGCGGGCGTGCGCCGTCGGTGTAAGGGATCGAGCTTGCAGATTTCCACCGGAAAAACCTGGATTGCCCAAATCTACACGTGGTCTCCTAAGATGGCAGTACTTCATGTCCACCTGGAGTTCGTCAAGGAAATCCTGCTGGTGACCACTCCATGTTCTTCACCTGACTGAACATGTGCCCGGATCGCTGGTGAGCCGCATCTCTCAACTTCCGCATTAGGACTCTCCTGACAACTTTATAGCGCTTGAACTGTCGTGTAGGTTGGGGCGTATTATAGGTTTCCTTTGTTAACGCGATAGCGTTAAGAGCTCGTTTCGCAGAAATTCCGGCGTCGGCGTCGTTGGTTGTGAGCGAAAAATCATCATCTTGTCCGTGACCGAAAAATCATCATCTTGTCCGTGACCGAAAAATCGAGGAATCATCTACTCTAAGGCTGCTTGGAAATGCAGTGAAAATAACTTCCATGCTTCGCAAACGCAAGCGTCCTTTATATAGGCGTCGCAATATAACATGTAATATCCCAGGAATATTGCGTGGTACAAGCGTAAATTGCCATCGGGCGTCAGAATATGTGACTATCATAACGATTCCATAGTTTAAAGCCAGCCACCCATTACAAATGGCACACACCTTACTGCGCGTATTCCCTTAACACCACGTAGTGGGTGCATAGCAAGTTCGAAAACATTTCCCACATTTGCCGCGCATAATTTCTCCTGGTTTAAACCATACTACCCATTACATAGTCTGCACTAGAGAGAGAGAGAATAAAAAGAGAGAAAGGCAGGGAGGTTAACCAGAAGTGTAGCATCCGGTTTGCTACCCTGCACTAAGGGGAGGGGGGAAAGGGAAAAGAAAGATGGAAAAAGAAAGTGAAGAGGAGAGTGGACGCGCGAATAAAAAAGAAGAAAGATAAAGAGGGCAGGGCGCTATAGCCTATTCAATAGGCCACTGCCATGCAAAAAGTTCAGTAAGGCCTTGACTGACTTTCTCTGTGAAGGCAGTTCGCGTCGGCATTCGAGCACTGACTGTTCTGACAAGGGTCTGTCGTCAAGGCGGGCCAACACAGCAGCTAGCGGCCGTCTATGCGCGCTGTAGCGAGGACAGTGACAAAGCACGTGGTCAGTAGTTTCATTGCTGCCGCAATGGTCGCAAGCAGCACTGTCTTCCATGCCGATTCGGAATGCTAAAGATTTGGTAAACGAGACACCAAGCCACAGTCGGCAAAGCACCGTTGTCTCGAGTCGAGAGAGTCCGGACGGAGGCCGAAGTCGACGAGACGGGTCCAGCCTATGCAGACGCGTGTGCCGTAAACTTGCTGCGTTCCACAGGGATTTAACATCTTCATTTGCGATCGCTCGTATTTTCATGGCAGCATCAGTCCTTGAGAAAGGGATGGCTTCTTGTATACCGTCTTCATGCGCAGATCTAGCAGCTGCGTCGGCATGTTCGTTGCCCAATATGCCGCAGTGACTTGGAAGCCACTGAAACGTGATGTCATGTCCTTGGATGAAGAGGTGGTGGAGGAGCTCTCTGATTTCCGACACTAGTTGTTCATGAGGTCCCCGACGTAAGGCGAATATCAAACACTGTAATGCTGCCTTGGAATCCGTGAACACGCTCCATTTCTTGGCTTGTTGATGGTGAATTACTTTAAGTGCGCTTCGTAGAGCAGCAAGTTCCGCAGCTGTCGATGTCGTCTGGTGAGATAGCTTGATCTTCACGGTGGTTGCTGTTGCAGGCAAGATCACCGACCCTGCCGACCTATCCACAGTGGTTGAGGCGTCAGTATATAGATGATTATGCTCGCAGTACGTCTCATACAGCAACAGAAGAGAAAGCTGCTTGAGCGCTGGTGACGAGAGCCGGGCTTTTGACCGTATGCCTGGAACCGTGAGTCGAACCTGTGGATGAGTCATACACCATGGGGGGAGTTGGAACTCTGGCTGGAGCTGTATATCCTGTTGGTAGGCGTGCCCGGTAGGACAGGACTGTCTGAGAAAATGAGGCACCAGGTCGGTCTTCTGGCAGTGAAGCTAAATGATGGGCAGGGGCGCGAGCAAGATGCCTTACATGTGCTCTGAGCGCTTCCATTACAATATGCGTCTTGGCCGGGTACTCATTTGCAATCGCAATGGTCTCAGCTGTTGACGAACATCGCGGTAGCCCCAGACAAACTCTGAGAGCCTTAGCCTGAACGCTTTCGAGTGTACGAATGTTGGTCCTGCAGGTATTGGTCAGCACAGGCAAGCTGTAACGCAAATAGCCGAGAAAAAGCGCCTCGTATAGTTGCATCATTGCATGTACTGAGGTCACCCAGGTTTTCCACTAAGTGATTGAAGTACGCAGTAGGGACGGGATATCGCTATCGCGTTCAACTCTTAAAGGCGAAGCTTAAGGGTCCGCCAGTTTTAGATGCGAAGCATCTTATGCTCGGGGCTCCCGTGTCCGTCCCGCGTCCCGCGTCCCCCGTCCCCCCGTCCCGCGTCCGGCCACTTTCATGAAGTAGGGAAGCACCCATTATGCGAACCAGAACACTGTAGTAATATGAAGGCCGTCAACCCTAACACAGTCATCAGAGTCATGGCCGAGAGCACAGAGAGGCTGCTTAGCAATGGCTAGGCAGGTGGTGTTTGTCGCCCAGGTTGACCCCATTCCTTGAGTCATGGCCGAGAGCACAGAGAGGCTGCTTAGCAATGGCTAGGCAGGTGGTGTGTGTGTCGCCCAGGTTGACCCCATTCCTTAACCTTGCTTGCATGTGTTTGGAGGGGGCTTAGTCCGTCCCTCCTTCCCGCGTCCCACACCACCACAGCGCATGCACGTCCCCTCCCCCCTTTCTCTCCTCTAGGAATCCTACTCTACGGAGCGGCCCCCCGCGTCCCACACCCCCCACAGCGCATGCGCGTCCCCTCCCCTATGCTCTCCTACGCTCACCCCCCTTCATCTACTCTAACGGCATGCGCGTCCTCTCCTCCTCTCTCCTCTAAGAATCCTCTACTCCACGGAGCGGCTCCCGCGTCCCACACCCCCACAGGGCATGCACGTCCCCTTCCCCCTCTCTCTCCTCTTCTACGGTCCCCCCCCCCCCCGTCCTTTCATCTAGGAATCCTCTACGGAGCGGCGCGCACGACAGGTGGTGTGACAGCTGCATACTCCGCTGGGGGGCGCCACGGTAGTTCCGCGGTATGAAAATGACGGAGCGCGCGCGCCTCATTCTCTCTCCTGTGCAGCGCCGCGATGAGCGCCCGGACCACTGCCGTGAAATGAGAGCGGCGACGCTCCTCCCGCTCAAGCTAATTATCTCCCCGCTGCTTCGCATCCACACATGGTTCCCTTTAGCGGGAGATGGGGAATTTTTTAATGAGAACTATATCTATTTCTGGTCGGACAAACGTTTCATATAGCTTACCCATTGTTAATTCTCATGTTTCTTTTCCGTTCTTTTCCCCGAGTGCGCAAATATTTTTTTTGTTTCTCTACAAATCAGACGCTCAGCTCCTTCGCTGCTCGAGAGTAGTATTTCAGATGTACTTCAACTTGATTTGTTAAAGGAGCCTGCAGTAGCACTGATAGTTCGATAGGATTCAATGCAGGACCTCAGGTGTATCACCTTTCACTGTAGAAACTGACATCTTCTTTAAGTGCTACGGCCCGCTTAACATAGCCTGTTAGTAACGAGGCCGACATGCAGCTAATGATACTTTCTACATTCACAGGCAGATGTTTGCAAGAACGGAAACTTAACTGAGCTCATCCACTGCGAAAGACTCGACAAGACAATGCAAGCACGCAGCAGTGTTAGGGAGTGGTGTGGCCACAGAGAAATGTGACAATATATATATATATATTTTTTTTTCTTTTTTATTATTCAACCTCGTGCTTACAGACAGCAAACCGGCACACAAAAATCATTGGGGAGTCCTCTGGACAGGTTCGCTGCGAACTACGCGGACAGAAAAAAAGGCCAGCCGTGATAATCGAGCTATATAGGCTGCGCTCACGAGGTGGGAAATTATCGGCGCTTGCTAAAATATTTTTTTCACGATGTCTCAACACCACTAATTGAGAAAAAACGTACAGGTGGCGCAGCATAACCGTCTCCTCTGCGTGTTGTAATTCAAATCAGAATAAAAACACATTTTACTGAAGATTGAAACGAGACGTGTACTTACGTGTACTCGCAAAAGCGGCAAAGCCGATCAGAAGCAGACCAGTAGTAAGCGGGTATTTGAAACTCATGACTGAAAATGAATGATGTTAGACTGATTCTTGTCAGATTACGGTGACGTTAATCCATGCAATTTGCATTGCATCTAATGGTAGCTTCGTCATTTGTGATGATATTTTTATATTATATAACAATTATTTATAAAAAACAGCACAAGGGCACATATCTAGTGAACTAATATCGGTCAGTACAATTTGAACTAAATATCATTCAGATGACAAAAGATATTTCAGAGGAGATAGATTGCTGGATCGATTCCCGTGATGTCAAAGCTGCTGGATCGATTCCCGTGAACACGCGTACATCATCTACCAAATCTCAACAACAAATTGGAAGGCAATTTATGTTAATTTTGAAGTTCGCATGCACCTTCCAGAGATATGCGCCGCACCTCGTGATATTGACATCATCTAAGGTGACCTGAAGGTGACTCCTAATTTTCAATGATGCAACAGCTGCATCCTAGCTCCGAGCTGGGTGCTATGTAGGATGGCCCCAATTTGGCGAAACTCGGAATCTTTCCAACCTCTGGTGACACCCCTTGTAAACGAGCTAATAGCACAGTACGAAAAGGTCAAATCCATCCCTCAGCGCGTGCTGTCATCGATTGGTTACGATGGAACGCGGCGTCACGTCAAGGGCGGTCGACAAACTGGGTGGTGTCTTCAAAGAAGCGGGATCTTCTTTCATTTGTTTGCCGAAGCACACCCATGCAAGAAAAGTGTCATAAAATTTTACTGATAAATTCATTACAAGCGGGCTATGCCGGCACTAAATATTCTCTAGAATAATTGGCACCGTTGCCTCCGAAGTTAGCTCCGGTCGAGCGCCTTTCAACAGCGCGCGGCCGGAGCTAATCGCTGAGGCCACGTGTATAATGATCATGCTCAGCCCCTACTTTCTAGCGCGTTGATGAGCCGGCGCGCGCCCTTTTCGTCCTCCTCTTCATCGACCTCTCGATGCCTGAGCACGTGCGCCCGGACTGATAAGCTAATTAGATAGGTGGTAGACTTAGCATAATGAAACCGAGAGATGCTATGACCAAGTTAATTAAGCGATGTCATGCTAAGAACGATCTAATTAAACCGTGCCAAGTGAGGCCCACGCTCATTAATAATTTGCTAAGGTGATGCTAACTAGACGCAAGCTAATTAAAACATCACTTATTAAAGTCGTTGTAATTACGACTACGTTTTCTAGGAAGGTCAAGTTGAGAACTGATCCGCAGTCAATATAGTATTCAAAAGTGCTAAGAAAGTGTGATCAGCCTCGCATGCAAGAGGTCCGTGGTTCCCAACTCCCAACCGGATTCCGCGTGATGATGGAATTGAAAGGCCTGGAGTGCGGCCTCACTCACAGCCGCTAATGCACTCCCTCACCAGAGCAGGTTTGGCCACCCTGGTGCAGTACTTGGCCACTACCTCCCACATGAATACACCAATTAACCTTCGACCCTGAGTCCCCAGCGGCTGCGAAGCAACTGACCAAGGCGGTGGTCAGACCTGCGACGCAGCGGAGGGCGCTAAGGCCCGTGTTCACAAACGCTTATCGGACTCGAAACTCGACCTCAAGGAATCTGAGACTTTTCGCGTTGCAGAAATCGCAACGCGAAACAGTCCTCACGGATCCCTTGAGGTCGAGTTTCGAGTCGAGGAGCGTTTGTGAATAAGGGCCTAAGAATCTCTGAGTCCGGACAGGCCGCCATTGGAATCTAATCTGAACTTGGCTACGTTTAACGCTAGAACGTTATCTAGTGAGGCGAGTCTAGCTGTGCTATTTGAGGAATTAGAGGGTGTTAAATGGGATGTAATAGGGCTCAGCGAAGTTAGGAGGACACAGGAGGCTTATACACTGCTGAAGAACGGGCACGTCCTATGCTGACAGAAGATAACTAGGGGTCGGGTTCCTTATCCATAAAGATATAACTGGCAACATAGAGGAATATTATAGCATTAGTGAGAGGGTGGCAAGTATCGTAATTAAGTTTAATAAGATGTACAAGATGAAAGTGGTACAGACCTACGTGCCTACATCCCGCCATGATGATCATTTGGTTGTACGCTTCATTTGGTTGAAAGCTACGAAGATGTAGAATGAGCAATGAGTAAGGTAAAGACACAGTATACTGTACTGATGGGTGACTTTAATGCCAAGGTAGGCAAGAAGCAGGCTGGAGACCATGCAATGGGGAAATATGGCCTCGGCTCTAGAAATGCCAGAGGAGAGTTACTAGTAGAGTTCGCAGAACGCAATAATTTACGGATCCTGAATACCGTCTACAGAAAACGGGCTAACCGTAAGTGGAGGAGTCCTAATCGCGAAACTAAAAATGAAATAGACTTCATTCTGTGTGCACACCCGCGCATTGTACAGGATGTGGAAGTAGTCGGCAGGTTCCGTTGCAGTGACCATAGAATGGTAAGGTCTCGAATTCGCCTAGACTTGAGAAAGGAACGGCAGAAACTGATACGCAAGAAGCCAATTAATGAGCTAGCGCTGAAAGGGAAAGTACAGGAATTCAGAGTTTCGCTTCAGAATAGATTCGCGGCTCTAACCGAGGAAACCGAAGCAAGACCGAGAGACGAGCTAGTTGGTACATATACATCTTAAGAACCTTCGAGCGCGAACTGAAACAGGGACGAAAAGAGAGGAAACAACACAAGCGCTACTATCAACTGAAAATTTATTAGGTAGAAACAGACATAAATACCTCGACCACGTCGCCCGCTGCACATGCGCACCGTCCTAAAGGAAAGGGGTTAATAGTAGATACGGTGTGATAGTGCCTGGTATTACACCTTAGGACGGTGCGCATGTGCAGCGGGCGACGTGGTCGAGGTATTTATGTCTGTTTCTACCTAATAAATTTTCAGTTGATAGTAGCGCTTGTGTTGTTTCCTCTCTTTTCGTCCCTGTTTCAGTTCGCGCTCGAAGGTTCTTAAGACGAGGAAACCGACGTTAGCGTTGACGTAATGAACGGTAATCTAACAAGTGTCATTCAGGAGTGGGCAATGGAAGTCGAGGGTACAGTCATTAGACAGGACACTGGCAAGCTGTCCCAGGAGACAAAAAAACTCGTTAAGAGACGTCAAACATGACAGCCTCAAATGCAACAGACAAAATAGAGATGGCGGAACTTTCGAAGTTAATCAATAGGCGTAAGGTAGCCGACATAACAAGGTATAACATGGAGAGAATTGAGCGTGCTGTAAAGAGCGGTAGAAGCCTAACATCTGTGAAGGCAAAACTGTGCATAGGCAAAAACCAGATAAATGCATTAAGGAACAAGGAAGGCAAGGCCACAACCAATATGGATAGGATAGTTGAGGTAGCGGTGGAGTTCTACAGAGATCTGTACAGCAGCCGAGACAACCAGGATGATATCGTAAGAAGCAGTAATAGCCCAGAGGAATTTGGCATCCCACCAGTAACGAGAGGGGAAGTAAACAAAGCTCTAGAGGGAATGCAAAGAAGCAAAGCGGCTGGTGAGGATAAGGTAACATCCCACCTGTTGAAATACGGTGGAGAGATTGTGTTAGAAAAACTGGCCACCCTGTATACGAAGTGCCTCTTGACGGGGAGGGTACCAGAATCTTGAAAGAATGTCAACATCATCTTAATCCATAAGAAAGGGGACAACAAGGACTTGAAAAATTACAGGCCGATCAGCTTACTGTCCGTTGTCTACGAGCTATTTACAAAAATAATAGCTAATAGAATTAAGACGAAATTAGAGTTCAGTCAACTAAAGAAACAAGCAGGATTTCGTACAGACTACTCAACAATGGACCATATTCATACTATCAATCAGGTGATAGAGAAATGCGCGAAATACAACCAACCCCTATACATGGCCTTCATAGATCACGAGAAGGCATTTGATTCGGTCGAGATGTCAGCAGTCATGCAGGCACTGCGGGATCAGGGCATCGATGAAGCCTATATAAACATACTGGAAGAAATTTACAGCGGATCCACAGCCACCATAGTCCTCCATAAAGAAAGTGACAGAATCCCAATAAAGAAGGGTGTAAGGCAGGGAGACACGATCTCTCCAATGCTATTCCCCGCGTGTTTACAGGAGGTTTTCAGGGCCCTAGATTGGGAAGGGTTGGGGATTAGAGTTAATGGAGAGATCTTAGTAACCTGTGATTCGCTGATGACATTGTATTGATGAGTAACTCAGGGGACGAAGTACAGCTCATGATTACTGAGCTGGACACGAAAGCAGAAGAGTAGGTCTGAAAATTAATACATAAAACTAAAGTAATGTGCAACAGTCTCGGCAGAGAACAGCGCTTTGCGATAGGTGGCGAGACAGTGGAAGTTGTAAAGGAATATGTCTACTTAGGACAGGTAGCAACCGCGGAGCCGAACCATGAGAGTGAAATAACTAGAAGAATAAGGATGGGGTGGAGCACCTTTGGCAAGCATTCTCAAATCATGAATGGTAGTCTACCACTATCCCTCAAAAGGAAGGTACATAACCGCTGCATCCTACGGAGCTTACCTACGGAGCAGAAACCTGGAGGCTTACAAAGAGGGTTCGGCTTAAATTGAGGACGACGCAGCGAGCGACGGAAAGGAAAATGATAGGTGTAACATTAAGAGACAAGAGGAGAGCAGAGTGGGTCAGGGAACAAACAGGGTTAAGGATATCATAGTTGAAATCAAGAAGAAATGGACATGGGCCGGGCACATAGCGCGTAGGTAGGATAACCGCTGGTCATTAAGGGTAACTGACTGGATTCCAAGAGAAGGCAAACGCGTGAGAGGGAGACAGAAAATTAGGTGGGCAGATGAGATTAAGAAGTTTGCAGGTATAACGTGGCAGCAGAAGCACAGGACCGGGTTAATTGGCGGAACATGGGAGAGGCCTTTGCCCTGCAGTGGGCGTAGTCAGGCTGATGATGATGACTAGGATTATGGTAATTAAGATTATGCTAATTAACTGCTTGCTAGAAATGCCTTGCTTATTAAGCCCGAGGTAATTAAAGCCGTGTTAACTAAAATCATACCACTTAAGACAGAACTGTTTAACATCTAGTTCATGAAGACCCCAGTAATTAAGACCAAGCTAATTAACACAAACAAAATTGAGATCGAGCTGACGCGGTCTTCAAGTCCGCAGCACCAAGCCGACGAGCAGAGTATGTAGGCGTTGAGCCACGCAAGAAGATGGAAGAAGCTACGTGATCACAAGCTCGACTGATGGCTCTACCTTGCACAACTATTGCAAGGTGAGCGAACTTTTTTTTATATCCAAGCAAGCTGCCACTTAAACTTCACCGCATGAAACGTTCGACAGACACACCGGCACTATGAGAATCGCGAGTTGAACTGGGGCCTTGTCAAAATCAATGGTTTGATTCCGGGCTCGCTTGTCAATCAGTTTGACTGACAGACGCCCACGGTGAGGATCGGGTCCGCCTACCACGTTTGCTCTTGCCACGCCGCAACGCAAGCGAGCGGCCCAATTTGAGCTCAATCACACAGACTATGCGCGCACGCATGAATAACTAAAGGTTGATTCATGATGCGGCTAGGATATCTCGCATTCACTTTCACCGTGCTCACGACGTACCATTTGCAGCCGCGTTGCCACCAGGAAGAGTGCACCCCTAATGATATTTGCGCGAGAAATGTAACTATTTACGTGTTTGTGGCGACTCTGTTTCTACCGATTCGTTACTGCAGAAAAAATTACACCATCTCCCGCTAAAGGGAACCATGTGTAGATGTGAAGCAGCGGGCGCTAACGCTTACACTGGCGGTGGCGTTGACGCTGGCGCTATCGCAGCGTTGCGCAGGAGAGAAAAACTGAGGAGGCGCAAAGCACGCAGTGATGGAGCGGTGTTTCCTACTGGAACATGCCAATCGCTGCTAATGGGCAATGAGAGACAGAAGACTCCGACTGGACACAGAGACCCGCAGTCGGCTTTTAGTTAACGCGCACGCTGCGAATTTTTATTGTTCAACAACGCACAGGAGAAATATCCCACCGGCACCACATTGGAGGTCAAGATCCATTGCCATATATACGGGATGGACAATGAACGGTTGTGCAGCGCGAGCAGTCGGTTTTTTCAATTCAAGAAACTCGCTAGCAGACGCTGCCTGCGTCGGCGTCTCGAGGCGAGAGAGGGGGGTAGCGTAGGAGAGGAGAGAGAGAGGGGGGGGGCGCGCATGCGCAGTGGGGGTGTGGACGCTGTGGGCAGGGATGCCCTAGAGGAGAGAGGGGGGGAGCGTATTAGAGGAGAGAGAGGGGGGGACGCGCATGCGCAGTGGGAGCGCGGGGAGGGATGCCTAGAGGAGAAAGGGGGGGAGCGTAGGAGGGGAGAGAGGAGGGGAGGCGCATGCGCAGTGAGGGTGTGGTTGCCGCGGGGAGGGATGCCTAGAGGAGAGAGAGGGGGAGAGGAGGTTTTTTATTTTTTATTTTTTTTTGAAAGGTTTGCGCATGCGCAGTAAGGGTGGTCACGCCGGCACACCACCACCACCACCACCACCACCACCACCACCGGATTAAGCTTCGCCATAAGATGCTTCACATCTAAAAAGCTTCAGACGTCTATTGTAAGTAAAAGTAACCTGTCCATTTATTAAAGACGATAGTCTTTCTTGAGATACTTCAATGCAAAAATTTTGGTCTGGCTGTCTGTCTGTCCGTAACCCGATTCAGCAACTCGGCCAAAGTTTAACCACTTTCTGAACGCCCAGCTATCTTGAACTGGTGTTTGCGTTCATACTTGTGAACATATTCGATCAAAAAAGCAAATACTACGCATACCTGAGGCGCAACATTAATATGTAAGCGTCAGGTCGTGTGTTCTTTTATTAGAAAATACATAGGTACGCAATTCTAAAGACCCTAGTGTCTTTTAGGCTATGCTGAAAATGTGAAGCTGTGCATGAACTGCGACGCTTTGCACAAAAAGCCCTGTGCCGACGATAAGGTGGTGCCGCTGGCAGTGGCCCTTGGTCACGGTGTAATGCCCTTGGTTCAGCACAAGCTCATGTTTTTCAATGGCGTCCATATCTCGCGCAGCGCCTACTCTATTTTATCAATGCCAGCCAGATGCGGCCAATTCAACGTAGAGTAGGCGCTGTCTGAGGCAAGGCAAAACATAGCAGTACGGCCGGCACAAGACTATCGTCTTTCGACGACATTTGCAGCGAAGCACGCAGATACGCGGCCAATTTTTATCTGTAATATTCAGTAGAAGCGAGGCGAGCTGCACGAGAGCGCTGCGTGCGTGCCCTTGTTGATTTCGAGAGTGGAAATTTCCACGCTTCAGTTAGAACGTAATAACTTGCTCGAAAGAGAACGAACGCCCGCGAACATGCCTGTGGGAGGCGCGGTGTTCAGTTGGAAAAGAGATAGCGCGACAATCACGCTGACGGGGCTACACTGTTGAAATGTTGACAGAGTGGCGCCGCTCACGCGTTCGCACGTGGTGTTCCTTTGAAAACCACCGTAAATGCCACCCATGCGCTTGTGACGCCGCGCACCTTCTTGTAGCAGTTTTTCTCGACGCTGCTATGGCGCACTCCACACTGCCTTCCTGTCGTGACCGCCGTAGTGCGAGCTCGAAGCAAACTCGTGCTCCCGAGAAGTTCGGGTCATCCTGCGTACCCCTCCTGCTGCCGTTAATCATAGTCACCTTTGCCCTTTTGCCTTGCTTGCGCCAGCAGACTATTACTCGATGGCTTCTCGTGAGTACGTGCCCGGGGCGAATGTGTGGAAAGTGTGATAGGCTCAACCAAACCACGAAACCAAACCACGACGAGAATAACGACTGCATCAATGACGATGACGGCAACAACATAGCGCAGCACATGCGGTACGCCAAAGAACGCGAGCAGACAGTGAAGGCAACGAGGATGTGCGTCAGGGTTCTGCGCGCTCACATGGTCGACTTTGCTTACCACGTTTCACACGCTAGATGGCGCTAGTTGCGCTCGGTGGCTTGCTGTTCTCATATCTCTCCTAAACAGAAACTGAGACTGGTCGGTAAAAACAGACTGCAATTAATAATTTTCTTGGCGCGCTGCAGCAAGCGATGTACCGTTTTATGACTTACAGAACCTCAGCAACATATTGCAAAAAAAAAGCAAGCCAGACCATAACTCTTTATTCATGGCCCTTTAATGAACATTTATGAAGGGTGTATTTTCCTTTTGGTTTACGTTCACCCTTACAGGGCCCAAGAAACCCCTGGGGCTTGATGAAAACTTTGAAGAGCCATTTCATTTTGTGAAGGTGTGTTTATCAGCGCTGTTTAGCACACGACACAGAGGTGACACAGAATTTGGGACCTTAACGGATCACACACTCTGCAACTAAATCCGAAACGTCTGTCCAGAAAGTTCCTTTTGAATTTAGCATATGTTTTTTTTGAAGTTTTCCATTTCATTCCACTTCATCAGCATGTGCCCCTTTGCCGAAATATACGCTGTCTTGTCTGGCTTGCCGCAAAGGTTTGGCGTTTCATGCCCGTTCCTCATTGAGGTTAGGCGACCATGTGTTCCCTTCTTGATTTTTTGTGGATCAGTGGTGAGTAGGGGGATTTGTCAATTTTCTAGGCACATAGAGCTAGGTTTTTTTTTCTGCGCGCACCAAACGGACGATTACCCTAGCCATTATAATTACCATCTCCGGGGTTATCATTAAAATTGTTATATAATCTATATTTGTCTATCCCTAGCGATTTACAGCTCTGCTGTAAAAGCATATTATAGAAGACGGAGCTGCGGGTGTACCAGCCAAATTTTCTACTTGTACGCAACGCATGGAATTTACGGACGGTGTGCAATATTGACCATTTTCAAAGTGTCTTTTTCATACGGAGATCTGCTCTCGGTGGTGGGAAAGCCGCCAGTGGCTGTTTCTTGACAACATCGGGCAGACTGACACCATGCGTTGCACTGCAGCCATTGACTATTGCTGACAGGTCGCGGGCAGGATGCTTGGATCAGTGCGCCTCCGACCATGGTTTATGCGCTCATGTACAATAACTGACGCAGTTAACTAACCAGGCTGTAATAGTAAAATATCTGCGTTTCAAATTTTGATAAATACTTCACACTTCCAACAGGCCAACAGTCGTCTATTCAGGCTATGGGCCGCACCAGCTCAAAAAAAAAATTGGGGGGACCCTTAAGCTTCGCGATATCCCGTCCCTACTGCGTACCGCCGTACTTCAATCACTTAGTGCATACTATGTAATGGGTAGTATAGTTTAAACCAGGAGAAATTATGCGCGGCAAATGTAGGAAATGTTTTCGAACTTGCTATGCACCCACTACGTGATATTAAGGGAATACGCGCAGTAAGGTGTGTGCCGTTTGTAATGGGTGGCTGGCTTTAAACTATGGAATCGTTATGATAGTCACATATTCTGACGCCCGATGGCAATTTACGCTTGTACCACGCAATATTCCTGGGATATTACATGTTATATTGCGACGCCTATATAAAGGACGCTTGCGTTTGCGAAGCATGCAAGTTATTTTCACTGCATTTCCAAGCAGAGGAAGTTATTTTCACAGTATATCCAAGCTAGTGTTGATAACGAGGGTAGATATGTATGCTGCGATTTTGTGTTGCAGGGAACGCCGTGGCGAATTATCAATCTATATGCGTTTAATGAGATTTCAAAACGACTTGAATTATTCGAAAATATGTCCAGTTTAATTTACTCTGACCGATTCACTGTGGTAATGGGGGACTTCAACTGTGTATGTGACCTTAACGATCGTAGCAATCCTAATGGCCGGCGAGACAGGAGTGGCGAGCTTTTATCCGGCATTGTAGACAATGCAGGGCTTATTGACATTGGTGTGTCGGGTCAAGTAACTGCATATACAAGAGTTCAAGGAAGTTCATATGCTCGCCTTGACCGGATTTACGTGTCCTCATCACTCCTTTGCCGCCAAATGTCCTGTATCACTGAACCAGTGTCGTTCTCAGACCACTGTATTGTTATTGCACAAATTGGCGCAAATCGTCGCAACAGATTCCGACCACAGTGGGCCCTTTGGAAGTTAAACTCAGAGCTCCTACGCGATCAGGAATTCGTGAATCGTGTGCGGACAGCATTGATGCAGTCTTTTTCAAGAGGTCTACATATACATGCTGCTTGGGAGCTATTTAAACAGGAAGTTCGTGTTATAGCTATAGAGATTGGATCTACTAAGTCTTATTATAGGAAGAACGAAGAAAAGACGCTCTTTAAAAGCCTGTGCAACCTTTATGAGATTGAAGGCGAGATACCGGGATCGTACATTAATGAAATTGAAAATATTAAAAGCCAACTACAAAAATATGATGCTGCTCGCTACAGAGGGGCACGTATTAGATCTCGAAACAAGTGGACCTTAAACTCAGAACAGCCAACGCGGTCAAGCTTTACTCGATGAAAAACGCCATGCAAATTCTAAAGTAATTGCAGAACTATACTCTAATGGTGCTCTTGTAACAGATGTAAGAGTCATAACGTCGAAGTTCGAAAAGCACTATGAAAGTTTATTTAGTGCTCTCTCTAACCCTGATGTCGACCTCACAGCTAGTTTTGTTTCCCTTTTGAGCCCGTTGGAAGACGACGATTGTGCCGCCATTAGTAGTCCTATTACAGTACAGGAAATTGAGCAAACAATTGACAGCTTACCTTCATCGAAGACACCTGGCCCTGACGGCATTTCTGCTGAATTTTGCAAAACCTTCAAAAAAGCTCTCTCTCCCATATTGCTGGATATTTTTAAAATAAGTTATGACATGGAGACACTCCCGCGATCCTTTTGCAAAAGCCACACAGTTTTGATACCGAAAAGTTCTGACAAGGAAAAACTTCGCTCTGTTGAGGGCTACAGGCCAATATCACTGTCCAACGTTGACTACAAAATTTTTGCAAAGATATTAACAAATAGGTTGCAATTTGCGATGTCCATTCTCATTGGGTCTCACCAGACATGTGGAATTAAGGGCCGATCTATACAAAACAATATACACGTTGCTCGTACAGTCCTTCAGTACTGTTATGGACATCAAAAACAGCTTGCAATGTTGAAGGTAGACCTTGCGAAAGCATTTGATCGGGTTAGTCATTCGTTTCTTTTTTCTCTTCTTGAACACGCCAATGTTGGCAATGTTGTGCTTAAAGGCGTTAAACTTTGCTATAATCAATCTTCGACTCGTCTTATTGTTAACGGTCAGCTGTCGAAACCTGTTTCTATTCGCTCCTCTGTAAAGCAAGGCTGCCCCATGTCACCACTTCTGTTTGCCCTTTATCTAGAGCCGCTGTGCTTAAGTATATTACGATCTAGTTGTATTCGTGGCTTCGATATATTAGGCATTGAAGTTAAAGTGTTAGCTTATGCAGATGATGTAGCATTCTTTTGCACAGATAAACCAAGTGTAGAAAATGTGGTATCTGCAATAGACAAATTTGGCATAGTATCAGGAGCTCGTTTAAACGCCTCGAAGAGTTTAGGATTATGGTTTGGCTCGTGGGGTAGTACGCCTAGTCAGTTCGCAGGAATTAATTGGACAAGAACTCCACCAACGTACCTCGGTGTGCCGTTAGATGCGTATAGATTCAGTGCGCATTATTGGAAGGAGCGCGTCCCTAAGCTTGAACGACAGGCCCAGGCATTTGTTCCCCACCAGCTATCAATATTTGGGAGAGCTGAAGCTTGTAACACTTTTCTAGCAACAAAGCTCTATTACGTATTGCAACTTATCCACTGTGCAAGATTTTATATACAACGATTTCACCGGATTTTCGCAACCTTCATATGGTCTTCTACTTTTGAGCCCATGCGTCGTGACAACATATTCAGGACAGTTAGTGATGGTGGGTTGGGATTAGTACATCTTTATCTATGGCAAACAGTTTCCCGCTTTTTTCTTTTTCCGTGACAATTCCCATCCCATAATTCGTTCATTCTTGCAGGTTACATTTGTTGATTGCTTACCCGACTTAGTTATATCTTCAAACTTTTCCGAGCGCCCGTGTTTGTGGGGATTCACGCAGGAAGTTTATTCCGCAATTCGGTTCCTAAAAGCTCGCTTTTCTATAGAATACTTGTATACAGTATCGCGCAAAGTACTATACAAGGATTTACTATCTATGCTCTTTCCGCCTCCGTTGTACCGTTCATTGTACTCCGATCTTCCTGGCCATGATGTGTTGAAACGAGTGCGCAAAATGTATATCCCGCCGAATTCAAAAACATTCTTCTATAAGCTCCACTCTGAAACATTGCCGGTAAACACATGGTTAAAAAGAAAAGGTATTTTTGTTTCTTCTGTTAACTGCCGCCTATGTGATGTGCCGGAGACAATCGAACACTGCTTTGTTAGCTGCAAAGACGCTATCCTGTTCTGGGATGTCCTTCAACGGGCTCTGAAGAAACGTTTTGTAATCAATTCTTACACTATACGTTATCTTTTGCCAACATCACTGGATGAAGTGCCCTTTGATATGTTTTTCCTCATGGGTATGCACAGCCTATGGAAGACACGTATGCAAGACCGCAACGCAGAACCTGCAGTTTCTTCGAGAACACATTTTATTAGAATGGCTGTTCACCTAAAGGACATTTATGAGGAAATAGATTTTGAACCGGACTGGTACCCCACCTTGGTGAGGTGCTTGGCCTCACCATCTTTTGTGTATGACATGAGTTGATAAACTCTCGCTGCTCTAATGCACTTCGCTAGTCGTCGAGTGTTTCCTTAGTAACGCCAGAGCGCTTATTGTCGCTGTGTGATTGTACTTGTTTCAAACTATTAGTGCCGTTTATGTTCATTCTAACACACATTTTAATAAATACCATGAAAGAAAAAAAAAGAGGCATGGCTGTGTGGTAGAACACCTGCTTGCCACGCAGACGACCCGGGTTCGATCCTCACTCGGACCCTAAAATTTTTATTATTTATTTTATTTGCATCTTTCACGATTTTTCGGTCACGGACAAGATGATGATTTTTCGGTCACGGACAAGATGATGATTTTTCGGTCACGGACAAGATGATGATTTTTCGCTCACAAGCAACGACGCCGACGCCGGAATTTCTGCGAAACGAGCTCTTTAACGCTATCGCGTTAATATGAAATAACTCAAGTAGCTGTAGTGATGGTTTCAGGAGAGAAAAGACGCTTATTAAGGCGAAAGCCTTTATTGTCTCATGCTCACGTCCGTCCGGCGTCCGGTGTCCGTCCGTCCGTCCGTCCGTCCGTCCGTCCGTCCGTCTGTCCGTCCGTCCGTCCGTCCGTCCATCCGTCCGTCCGTCCGGTGTCCGTCTGTCCGGCCGTCCGTCCGGATGTCCGTCCGAATGTCCGTCCGAATGTCCGTCTGTCCGTCCGGTGTCCGTCCGGATGTCCGTCCGTCCGTCCGGATGTCCGTCTGTCCGTCGGTCTTTCCGTCCGTCTTTCCGTCAGTGGAATGGCCACACGCTTTCGCCGAAGACACTTTGGAATGTTCAAAGTGTCCTTCAATTTTTTCTGCAACCCTTAAGGAGTGTTGTTTCCATCGCGAGCTCCAGCGAGCCTACAGAAGAGGACGAAGAAGTACCAAAAAGCACGAGAGGAGAAACGGGGACATCAGACTATTAGCAAGGTCTTCATGGCCTCAGTCAGTATTAATAAAAGCCTTTTTTTAATCACCTTGACGGCATCGAGTACTTCTACGGCTGCTCCACGCCATATCCCACACATTTTGGTGCCGAAACCCGGAATAGACCTACCGACGGCTGCGAGTTGCCTGGGAGAAATGAACAAGCTCAAGGCGAAGCGGACTTCACGATGATCCTTGAACAGCCGGATCATCAACGAGGCAAGTGCCCTACTTCGAAATGACTCCGTAACGCGTGAGCAGCTCGATTCCATGTACGAGAGGCTTAAAACCAACAACGACGAGTTGAACAAGCTCAACAACGAATTGGAAAGCGTCATCACGGACGAGGACTTCCAATCCGAGTACGACACAGTTTTAGAGTACGAGGACAACGCGACGCGAGTCCTTGCCGAGCTCCTAAGCAGGCGGAACCGCATTTCGAGCACACCAGCAGAAGAGGGATCGGGATCGGCTACCCATGCGACCGCTACACCATCAGAGAGGACGGGGGCCAAGCTGCCGATACTCACGATCGCGCCCGTTTCTGGGGATGTGTGTAAATGGACGGAGTTCTGGGAGCAGTTTGTCCAGATTGTCCACAACAACGTCACCCTGACTACGACGGAGAAATTCCACTATTTGCGACAATTTTTGAAAGGAGATGCTGCTTCAGTGGTGGCCGGTCTTTCAACGACTGAAGCAGCATCTACGCAAATGGACCACAAACTCACCCAACCTAATGGTTGCCCTGGAACGCCAGAAGGAGTCTGCCAGTCAAGAACTGGTAGTCCTTCATGAACAGTCTGTTAAAGTTCTTGGCGTTGCTTGGAATCCCGCAAAGGACGAGTTCAGTTTCTCTGTCGATCGACTGCTAGACTGTATGAAAGAGAAACTCGGCACTAAACGGTTCGTTTTACAGGCGACGTCGAGAATATTTGACCCACTCGGAATCGTTGGACCGTACACTATCGCCATACGGATACTATTCCAGAAACTGTGGACACGCGGAATCAACTGGGATGAGCAACTACCTGACGACCTGCGAGACGAATGGCAAGGCCTAGTACGGCAGCTTTCACAAGTGCAGGAAATAGCGATTCCTCGCTATCTCGGCGGAGGGAGGACGTTGCCAAGTGAAATGCAACTGCATGTCTTCTGCGACGCCAGCCCAGCAACGTATGGAGCCGTAATCTACGCCGTTACTACCATGGCCGAACGACCCATCTTGCTGATCTCCAAGGCACGTGTGGCTCCCATTAAGAAAACGACGCTACCACGCCTGGAGCTTTTGGGTGCACTGGTTGGCGCCAGACTTCTGACATACGTGAGCAGTGCACTAAACGACATTCATATTGAATACACTATGTGGACTGACTCCACGATTGTATTGTCGTGGATACGAGGAGACTGCACGAGGTGGAAACAATTCGTTACTAATCGCATCACGGACATCAAGTGCAGAACAGAACCATCCAGGTGGAGATATTGCCCAGGATTGGAGAATCCCTCCGATTTACTAACGAGAGGTGTAACGTTGGACAAAGTTAGATCCAGTTCAGTGTGGTGGCATGGTCCTGACTGGCTACACGACTCAGTGGACAAGTGGCCTCTCCAACCTATCATTTCACCGGACATTGGTGAAGCTGCCAGAAGCGAGATAGCAGCTGTTCAAGTAGTGACGGCAACGGAGAAACTTAGTCCAGTTATAGACATTGAGCGCTTCAGCAAGCTTCAGCACTTGTTGCGAATCACAGCTTGGGTGTTTAGATTTACGGACCGCTGCCAGCACAAAACAGAAGAAATGAGCCACCTGACAGCTACAGAAGTCCTTCGAGCCGAGCACTACTGGGTTAAACACGTCCAAAACCAAGAATTTCACGCAGAACTGAACTGCCTAACACGCGGGCGGGCACTGGAACCCACGACCCGCATTGCCGACCTTCGACCCTTTATAGACGCTGGCGGAATTCTCAGAGTCGGTGGACGCTTGTCGCTCCTGAATTCACCACTAAGGGTCAAGCATCCAATACTTCTCCCAGCAAAGCATCATTACTCCGCTCTGGTTGTCATCAGAGCGCATCAGCAAGTACTACACGGCGGTGTACGAGAGACGCTCACCCAGCTCAGAGAGTGCTACTGGATTAGTCACTGGCGTATCTTGGTGAAAAAAGTTATACGCAGTTGCAACGTCTGCAAACGGTTCACCGCCAGACCAGGAAGTGCTCCAACAGCGCCTTTGCCAAGTCACCGGATAGAGCCAACAAACCCTTTCGAGGTTGTTGGTGTAGATTTCGCCGGCCCACTCTTAGCACGCACGCAAGACGGCGACACGAAGTGCTACGTAGCACTTTTCACCTGTGCTGTGTCGCGAGAAATTCACCTGGAGCTCGTCTCCAGCATGACAAGCTGAAACATTCATATTATGCTTGCGACGGTTCGTCAGCCGGAGGGGACTGCCCCGCGTTATCTATTCGGACAACGCGAGGACCTTTCAAAAGACGTCAGCGGATTTAAAACGACTATGTCGCATGTTCAAGGAAGAGCACGTCGCCAACCATCTCACCGCCAACGGTATTCTCTGGAAGTTTAAAGTGCCCAATGCACCATGGTGGGGTGGATGGTGGGAGCGACTGATCAGATTGGTGAAGACTTCGCTGCGTAAGATTCTCGGCAGAGCCTGCCTCAACTTCGAAGAAATTATGACAGTGCTGACAGAGGTCGAAGCAGTAATAAACTCTAGGCCTATAACCTTTGTCGAGACGGACGAAGCGGAACCGTGCACTTTGACTCCCGCTGATTTATTGCTTGGACGTCGACTAACTGCTGTGCCATATGACACGGTCGAAGTTGACACCAACTCGAGACGATCTGATACCATTCGCCGACATGCTTACAGAAATCTTCTAACCGAGAATTTTTGGAAGCGGTGGCGGAAAAGAATATTTGCTGCAACTCCAATCTGTACAGTTTGCAGACAATCGACCAGCCACGGACTTAAAGGAAGGCGACATCGTTATTGTGCATTCTGAGACGTCACCTAGGCAACTATGGAAACTAGCAAGGATCCTTCAGGTTTTTAGAAGTTCAGATGGGCATGTCCGTTCTTGCAAGGTGAAACAGCAAGGAGGTCTCATCGTGACAAGGCCCATACAAAAGCTATACCCACTGGAACTCCTTGATTAACTTCATTGCGCGGCCGGGAATGTTGTTTCCATCGCGAGCTCCAGCGAGCCTAGAGGACGAAGAAGTACCAGAAAGCACGAGAGGAGAAACGGGGACATCAGACTATTAGCAAGGTCTTCATGGCGTCAGTCAGTATTAATAAAAGCCTTTTTTAATCACCTTGACGGCATCGAGTACTTCTACGGCTGCTCCACGCCATATCCCACACAGGGGCATTCACACAGGGGTCAAATCCTCGGGGGATAAAGGCGGAGCTTATTGACGGCAGCTCACTGGGAGAATTTCCCTCAAATGCTCCCCCCCCCCCCACCCACCCACACACACATAGACGAGGCGATCGGAGGGAGAGACCAGGGTTGCCAGACTAGGCCAGACTACTCTGGTGGCTTGTGCCGCCCATTTCACCAGCTGCCGACGACGAAACCACCAGCGCGCTTCGAGAGTGCGGGAAGCACCGCGAATCGAAATGGAGGTCGTATTCAGGGTTGCCGTTGGGTGGACTTGAAAAAGGAGCCAGAACTCAAGCCAAAAGTAGCCAAAGTAGCCATGCCATTTAATATTATCGCCAAATTTGTAGCCAAACGGAACAGAAGTGGTATTATGAGCAGATTTTGTAGTATTGATCAATAAATAATACCATTTTGAATAAGTAAGAGACCATAGAAAGCCACTGGTAAGTTGGAAATACATTTAAACGAACGAATTTCGATAAATTCATTACGCGTGCATGTATTTTACGAGTATGTAGAAAATATGAGTTCTCGCCAGACGCGAAGTTATATTAGAATATTCCAGCCAGCAATTCAGTAGGAACATGTAAGCTGAAACAGATTTTCGTTGAAGCTGCAGAGCAAATTCTGGTTGTAAGTGAACAGGCCAGCTAAATTTTGTTGCAAATGTCTGTTTTCCTAAGTTTACACGAGATCACGCACTGCG
>JALIZH010008114.1:0-23539 GCA_030522465.1 Rhipicephalus appendiculatus | reverse complement strand
CAAACGTAGCCACCGCCGCTGAAGGGGATATATGAAGATATTGTTACGGGGAGAAAAGGCGTTTAAGAATATATTTACACTGTATTTACAGCACTCGAAGGCAGGCATACAATACACTCTAAGGCAAAATTACCCGAAAGAGGACTAACGGAGCCCAATAGGCGCGCGCGGTGAACGGATAGACCGCTGAGGAGTAACCACAGAGGGATGCGTGCCGTCAGCAAACCAGTTAGTCTCCAAAGACACCAAAGGGATGAACCGCGCGGGAGATACGTCACGTGTGCAAACCGTTGTCAAGGAAACTAACCATCCTCCTCGCTCTTGGTCAGTCTTCTCACTTGTTTTCATGGAGGTGCGGTGGCGGTTGTGTCGCGCTCGAAGAGTTCGACGATTTAGGAACTACGCCGCGGTGCCTTGGATAAACACGTATGCGTGGATGAGCGTGCAGTGCTGCTTTTACGTTTCGCCGCAACCATGAAGTTTGGAGCTCGTCTCGACACGCCGAGACGCCGCGCTGTATTTCTCCGGCCACGGTGCGCTGGCGTAGCAACGGCACTGCGTCGACACCGGCTGGGAATGGCGGCCGAGAAGACATAGGCCTATCGGATCCATGAATTCAATCCGACCCTGGCCAGAAGTTGGCGCTGGATTATTTCACAAGTAAGTGATCATCCTTTATTTTTCCGTACCTGTCGTTTGCGCGAAGCGCATCGCGCTAGTTGGCAACGGGCTCGATCGTGTTGTATATATCGCGCGCACGAAATGCACTGCGAAGGTCGGCTTTGGCGTCCGCTCGCCTGTGCTTTGTGACTGCCTGAAAATTGGCCGCCATTGCCGTCGGCCGCCTGGACGCTCTCGCCGCGGTGATGAGCTGCGGGCTCGCGATATTGGGCACAGGCCTCGCCGCTGCGGTGCGACTCGTCCAAAACGCATTGCGGTTGCCGTCAAGGAGCTCGGTTGTATGCCACGCGCTTGAAGTGCACCGGCAGCTGGCGGGTGCTTTAGCTAGCCGACTTTAGCTGTGCTTCGGAACTCTGTGAACAGTTTTCGCCATTACCGTTGGCTTCCCCGTCAATCGGTCGCAAGCAGCTCAGCGCCGTTCGTGGCGGCGGCCCCCGCGTTCGCTCGTTGTACTCTGCCGCTCGATCCAGGAACTTTGTGAAAATTTGTCGACATTACCGTCGGCTTCCGCCACTTCCGCGGCGCTCGCTCGAAAGCAGCTCAGTGCCGTTCGTGGCGGCGGTTCCACGTTCGCTCGCTCATCTGTTCGAGGTTCGCGCGGCAGAAGCTCCGCGTTCGGCCCCGCGTTCGCTTGCTCGAGCTGTATACGGCGCCGCTCGCAGAGAACTCGCCGACTCGTTGGCGGCTCGGCGGTCGCGGCGCCTAGGCATGATGGCTGCGGCTGCCGCACTTGAGCTGTCGCGCTATGCGACTCGAAATGCGTTTTCGATTATGTATGACATCGCGGTGGAAATATTTGCATGCCATATTTTAGACGTGTGTATTTATTTCACCTTGCACGTATTTGTCATGTGCGTGTATCTTCCTCACTGTCACATGTGACTTAACTGTTTGCAATCTTTTTGTGCAGACGTTGTCCACTACGTGCAGAAGGCTGCGTGCGCTTGTGCGTGCAATGCCAGTCATCTGTCGCTTCCGTTGGAGCAGCTTGACCAAGACGACTGTACGAGATATGACAACGCGGCTGGACCTGAATTTGACATCTGGCAGCGAATTCACTGAAAGAATGCAGAAACTTAATATGTATATAGAAAAATAAAACATTTCATTGTCTCACTTTTGTCTTTCGTTGTTGCATTGACTGCGAAAGCAGTGAAACAAGCATGACTAAATATTTTTTCGCGTGTTTTTTTCTGCGCCATTTGTGGCTCACTGCGGAGAAAAAACACGCGAGAAAAGTATTAAGCCTTGCAGAGAGTAACTGTGCAAAATCATCCCTGGGGATTAACGCATCATTTGAACTCAGGATAAAAAAGTTCATCCCAGTGGAGCATTTGAGTGGACCAACCGTTCGTCCGGTGAGGTGCAACCGTGGGGACTAACGGTTGACCGGTAAAGGGTAAATGTGAGGACTAAATGTTAGTCCATTGAGGTGCAACTGTGGGGACTAACGGTTGCCCACGAGGGTGTAAATGTGAGGACTAAATGTTAGTCCCTTGAGGTGCAACTGTGGGGACTAACGGTTGCCCACGAGGGTGTAAATGTGAGGACTAAATGTTAGTCCCTTGAGGTGCAACTGTGGGGACTAACGGTTGCCCACGAGGGTGTAAATGTGAGGACTAAATGTTAGTCCCTTGAGGGGGACTAACTGTTAGACCCGTGCCGTTAGTCCTTAAAGGGACTAATGGTTGTGGCAGCCCCATTAGTCCCCAAGAGGACGAACGGCACACCCTTTTAACACCCTTTTGCCTTAGGGGGTATGGAGTCCAGTATGCTCGAGATCTCTCTCAGCGTCGTCTTCTTCCCTATGGTGTTCATCTTTGGCACCCCGTGGCATCACCCCCGGCGGCGAAGGCACCGTCTCGGTGCTCGGCTGGTCCGCGCGTACTTAGCGGTGGTGATCGCGCGCGTACTCAGCGGTGGCGCCAGCCTGATAAAATCAGAGACACGCTTACTGCACGAACTAATCCCGTTCTATTCCCCTGTTGATTTGGGTGGTAGACCGAGATAAGCTTTTATCACTAATTAGGCCCCGACGGTCGCTCGTGCTACAGCGCTCCACGCGCCACTGTGCCATCACTAAACATGCATACTACCGCGGTGGCTTAGCGGTTTTATGGCGTTGTGCTCTCGAGCTTTATGTGGAAGGTGTTTAATCCCATCAACGGTGGACGCATTCTGACGAGGACGAAATTCTAACGCGCTTGAGCGCTTACCTTCAGGCCCCCCATTAGAGAACCCCATGCGATTAAAATTGTTTCTATCCGGAGCGCCCAGCTACGGCGAGCACCGTAACGAGGCCGTGATTTTGACGTGCCAAGCTTTGGAAATTATTATTTCAATTTTTGGAACGCAAAGGCAGCTATCTTTCATAAGCCGAATCTCAGAATGCCTGCTTATCGTAATTTCAATCGACGAACAAAGCTGATTATTCTGCCGGTATTTCTTGTCTCTTGTTTTCTTGTTTGCATGACACCTTCTGTCATCATGATATCCGGAAGTGTCTTGATTTTAAGAGCCAAGTTATAGCAGCAGTACGCTTTAAAAAAAAGCCGGGTGCAATTTCCCTGATCACTCAAGGAACGACCGAAACAGAAAAAAAAAAAATAATAAAAAAAAAACCAATGCGAAAATTGCTCTACGGTACCAAACCGTATTCTGCGAGTAAAATTGCGCACACGACTTTGTCACCGATTTTTCTTGTCCTTCACGCTTGGCCTGCCATTTCAAATATCATTTTTTTCCCCAAACGCATCGTCAGCATATCAGGCGTAAGATCTTTCGGAATAGTGAACGACTAATAAGAAAGAAGGGATTGGGCGAGACGATCTTCATTCCAGTGTAATATAAACGCAATCAAAGATTCCGTTCCGTCGGGTAAAAAATGATTGTAAAGGAAAAGAAAAGAAAAGGGAAAAGAAGGCGTGAGCATTCACGCGTGTGTGGTAATAAATGGAAGTGTAGACGAGGGACGTGGCACAAGAACGTGAAATTAAAAAAAAATAAGCCAAATTCAATACGGGCGGCAAGTCAAATCTAAATCAATAAACTGGAAGGCACATGGAAAGAAAAGTGGGAAATCTATAAAAGGAAGAAGGTGGCGATATGAACCATTGCCCACGGAGGAATTGCCCTAGCAAGTAAAAGTGCAAGGACTGCCCGGTTTTTAGTAACATTATGATAATTTGTATGCATATGCTGCGTATAGAAATCTAAACGACCTTGATGTAGCCTACGTGTTTGGCAAATTATTTCTGTTGATTCCCGCCAGGTTGAAGAAGGGTCATGAATGCAAAATTAAGCCTCTGAATGCTTTGTGGCGAGGGACTAGTTCTCTGTAGGCACTCCCGTAATCGCGCTGTTGTGAGATTGTTGAGATTATTTTTTGAAGTGTGCATCACGCGTAAAATATTGGAAGTTGTTATTTATAAACAATTAGAGCACTGTTATCAAGGTAATTTTTTTTTTTTGCGAGAACCAACATGGTTGCTAGAAGTCTATTAACTGTCACCCGGCTTCCTGAAACAATCCACACATTAGCCACAGAAGTATTTCATAAGAACACATTGCTTTGATGGCGATAGATTTGTATATTGCATTTGACACCATTTGTCATGCAAGACCTGTGGACAGAAGGCATGAGCTGGGTGTCGTTCTGGAGATTATTGAATGGGTCAAAGCCTATTTGCATCACAGGAAGCAATTTGTAGATATATCTGGGGTACGGTCACACACATTGCCTGTGGCGTCTGTATTGTCAGAGGGTTTCAATCTTGAGATTGTAACACCGGGTCGCGCGCGTGAGGGCTTACATAAGACACGGTGAAGCTCCACCATGACAATGCCCACAGCCACACGTCCTTCATCGTTACCATCTTCCTGGCCCGGAGCAACACTACGGTGGTCTTTCACTTACAGTCCTGACTACTCCGTGCGACCTTTTTGTTTGTTTGTTTGTTTGTTTGTTTGTTTGTTTGTTTGTTTGTTTGTTTGTTTGTTTGTTTCCCCGACTGGAGAGAGAGAGAGTTGAAAGAAAAGCATTGGGAGAGCTTGGAAAGCATCCCAAGGCATGTTACAACGCTCCTGAAAGACATTCCCTTCGGGGACTTTCAGGATGCCTTCCAGGCGTGACAGACATATCTCCGCAAGTGTGTTGCTGCAGAGGGTGATTATTTTGAAGAATGCTCAGCCTTTGTACAGGTCCCATCCCCAAATCTATTTTTTTTTCAGAAAATGCGCATTACTTTTATAATGGACCCTATACAACGGTTTCATCTAACATTGGCGACTTTCTAGAGCTGACCTTCGGGTTAGCACCAAGAACGAAAAGAAAACGCGTGAGCTTACGCGCGATTTAAACATATCTCATATCTTAATGTAAAGATTTTATTACACTCTTTTAGTCTTTTGCGAGCACCCGAACTGTCATGAGCATGAGGAGATCATAGAAAGTGCTTGCTCAAGGGTCTGATTATTCCGCACTCTTCGTTTCGGCTCTTGTAGTAGGAAACTACCCAATTGAAAACAGCTGCTATCGAAGAAACTAACAATTTGCGACTTCATTAAGTTTCGGCCATAAAAGTATGTAATAAAGCAAGAGCGCCCGCTGCTGGTAGGCACGCTTCGTCAAGTTGTATTCGTATATCTAATATTGAGATGATTGCGAAAGGTGAAGGCACGTGACTAAGCTAAATATGGCCGTTTCCTTTCGCTAACCTCAGCATTCTCCTCTCAAGTTGAGTCTTTCCAAAACCTCATCAATTTTCTAAAACATCATCAAGTTTAATCTTTCCAAAACCTCATCAAGACTAAATTTTATAGCCCAGTATCCAGACGCATTGTTACAGGATGTAATTTACGCGAATATTCTTTTGTTTTGATTGCGATAGCAATTATATGGACTGTCTTGGGTTTCTGCCATCGCCGTCGGCGTCATGTTGCGTAAAAAGTTCAAATTGATAAGATCCCCCAGCGCATTGCACGTTCTACCCGCGGGTAATAAGTCGCGATCGCGGTCGACGAACGCGGCTGAAACGCAGACCAAATGAGCCGGCCCATCGCCGTCGCTCTGAGGAGCGTGCGATAAGATCTCCCCGTCTGTTAGACCGGCCGTCGAATTCTCAAGCAGAGAGGAAACGCCCATCCCGTCTTTAATGTGCGTGAGGAGACGCGAGGGGGGGGGGGATGTCCCACAAGCAGAAACTGCAACCTTTGATTTTAAGAGCGCGATCGTCGCTGGCGCGTGCGTTATCTCGTTACCTCGGCAGCCGTCAGCGGGCTGCTCGTATACCCTACTACGTGCTGCGCTCTCACTGCGAAGAGTGTCCCTGGGTCCCTGGAGCGGCCGTATCTCTTAAACCAGCGTTTTGTAGAGTTGCGTGAGGTCGGATCCAAAAGAGTAAGCTGCCAGCCTCACTTTGTATAACATTACAATTTGTTGCTATCGCATTAATTGATTCACCCTCGCAGGGAAACTGACTGTTTTCCATTCGAAGGATACATGATATGGTAAAGTGTAAAGTGGATAATTCGAAAAAAAAATGTAAATAGCTGATCTTGTAAAAAATCATTTACCCCTAGCGCCATTTCCTATTCAAGGATTTTAAGGCGAAATGCTTAGATGCCTCATCAAACACGAAAACTGACCGGTGTCTAGCGTAGGCAGCGTCAACACGAGTGATGCAAAAAAAATAATTATCGCCCGATGGTGACTTCATCATGACGTTACAAGTAAAAAAAAATTGCGTGGCATCACTATCATCGAATGGCATCATTATGTGACATCGTTGCTTGGCGAAAGGTGTACCGATCATAGCGGCAGAGCAATACCAGGTGAGGTAATAATAATAATAATAATAATAATAATATATTATTATTATTATTATTATTATTATTATTATTATTATTATTATTATTATTATTATCATTATTATTATTATTATCTGGGGTATCACGTTCCAAAACCCCGATATTTTTATGAGAGACGTCGTAGGGGAGGGCTCCGGAAATTTCGACCATCTGCTGTTCTTTAACGTGCACTGACATGGCACAGTACACGAACCTCTAGCATTTCGCCTCCAACGAAATGCGACCGTCATGGCTCGGATCGAACAGCTGAGCATCGTTGCGGCTACACCAGGTCATGTACCTTCGATCCTGGAAGCACTGGAAAACCACATTAGGTACAGAAAGCTTTCATGAAGTGGCGGGACAGGATCAATACGTCGACCGAGAATGAAAAGATGGCTTTCACTTTCCAGTAGTCTTAGGTGTTTGATCAGGGACCCTGTGAGTTTTGTTTTTTTAACAGTGAAACTGCTTAGCAAATCGTTCCTTGTGAGTCGATCGCGGAAAATTATCATCATCTTAACGGTTACGTGCCACTGTGCGGCCTGCTAGAAAGCTGCCATCGTCATAAAGATTTATGTGCCACAGAAATTCGGCAAATCCCACCACTCAACAGTGATAGGGTGGCTTGAAGTTCTAGGCACCCTAATACTGGTCCACTAAAAATGAGGAAGGCCCCATTTATCCCAACAACAAATGGATGTGAGGCGACAGCGGCCAGCGGAAGACCCCGGGTACGTACAACGAGTGAATGAGAGAGAACGGGAATGGCAACGGCGGCAACGACCACGAAGCGATGGAAGGCCTACGCCAACACGACGTGTCCGTAGATCATTGAGCGCTGCGAACTCTTGGTTTAAGCACGAGTTTTGTATCTGGAGTTTGTATAACCGTGTCGTGTCTGTTACTGCGGTAACTCGAACCCCTCTGCGTTGAGAATCAACATAGAAATAACCTAGCATCATCAGGACTATATTTAATAAAGTTCCACCATCCATCCATCTCGCAACAACCCAGAAGAAACTTAGAAGCTGCATCATCTAGCTAAGGTCTAGAAACAACCTAGAAGCCACCAGATTTGTCTTCAAAATCGTCCAGTTTTACTGTTTCAAGTTTTAAGCGGCTTATTGCAAGCTTTGCCTTTTTCTGAACACTAAAGTGTTTTATGCCGGGGCCCACCAAGACTTCAGTGACGTATTTCCGTCGTAGAAATGACGTCGAAAAAAATGCGCATAGTCAGACGGCAAAGAAAGAAAAGCTGCGTCAACGGGAGTCCAATCCAGGACCTCCCGATCGACAACCAAATGTCCGGCCCGCTATCCACTGTGCGACGGACACACTCCGGTGACTTCACAAACGCGCCTTTTATATCTACCCTCTTGCTCTAACAGTGCTCTTTTTCTGCGGGGTGTTGTCGGCGTCTGGCAGTGGTAACGTGGAATAATGCACCGTGGTCGTGGCCTCCGCGATTAACTCCTGCAATGCGTCGTTGCCATGCGTCCTTCCCATTCGGCGCGTTTTTAATACAAGTGCAATTTTTGTCAGCGCATTAACCCAATACGAGGTGGCAACGTTAGCCCAAGCCTCAGCCTCACTATAGTCTTGCTCATAGCCTCGATCCATACCAAATATAGCTCAGCGACGCGCGCCTCCTTCACCTGGCCTTAACACCGCTTTCGCCGCTTACGCTCGCCTCGAGAAAAATCGCGGCCGGGATAGAGCGGGAAAAGTCCCTCTAGTCCGGCCGTGGTGTTCAAAAAACTTTAAGGGCACTTTATAAATTCCAAAGTATGTTCGGCGAAAGCCTGTGGCCATTCGACTATGTTGTGTCTCTTTTTTTTTTCTTTTTTTTTTGAACTCTTTCAGCAATGACGTGATTGATGAGAGAGAGCAGGGGGGAGAGGCCACAACTGGCACCGTTCCAGGGCATGGACGGGCGAACCGACGGTCAGACGCCGCGACTATGAGCCCTGCGCCCAGTCAGCGACGCTCTCCTGGCTGTCGCACCGCTTGCTCTGATTTCGCTCTCGGCGTTAACTACTTCAGCTACCACAAAGGTTTGCTTATTCATTGCTCATGGACGTTAGTCGTCGGGATGAAGATTTGCCACCAATTGTCAACGTGCATGCACCGCATTAAACGGCGCTATAGCTGCCAAACGCCAATAGACATTGTGCAAGTTCTCTTATATCAATGTACTGTAAACACACAAATACTTCTGTAAGGATACATTTTACCTTCGTGTTGTACCGATTCCTATGGAGGAGCGATCAACCATGTTTTTCATCTCTTCAAGCCTCCATCTTTTTCTTAATTTCTGCCGAACGGCAAGCTGTAATTAAATGACTGGAACAATCTGCGGTTTGCTGATTACTATACTGTGTCACCTTAGACAACGTCTTTCTTCTCTGCTGTTTCTAATGCCCTCGCTTCGTTTCTTCCGAGCTCATTTAGAAATATCGAACACTCAGCAGTTCCGTTTTACATGCGCAGAGATGTTCATGCAGTGAATCTTATTGAATGGAGAAGGTGATATCGAAGACGGAAGTTCTTATGTGTAGGCATCCCCTTCCATCTGCTTGCGTCGATGTATCGGAGAATGCAAAACAGCACAGTCACTTAGGTTTTTCGCAACGAATGACTGCTCAATATTACTGCACTTCTTCCGTGAAAGCTCTCCGTGCACTGCTTTATTCGTATTTCGACTTCTTTTCATATTCACTGGATATCTGCGCTCAAGTTTCGAGACAGTTCTTATAATACAAAGGGATTCGCCTGAGATCCCTCCCTAATGCACTATTGAGCATTCTGAGTAGTTTTGCCAATACGGAGAGGCTTGCGAACAGAGTTCTTCGGGCAACAGCCCCAATGTCCTCGAATCGGGACCTGAGATACAAAGTACATTCCGTTTTTTTTAAAATCTTTGCTCGTCTGTACTCGTTTTTATTCATCAAATATGCCCGAAGAATTCATTTCTTTATTCCAACCTAGTAAAAAAACGCATGATTAAGAAAACACAATTGTGGACATGAACATGCGTATACAAATAGTTGGTTGGTTGGTTTCCGTGATTTGATATCTGAAGGAGACTAAGGCTATGAAAGACGCCGTAGTAGATGGCTCCGTATAATTAAGACCACCAGAGGTTCTTTGATGTGCACTGAAATCGCACAGTGCACGGGCCTCTAGCATTTCGCCTCCATCGAAACGCGATCGCCACGTCAGCGATCGAACCAGTGTCTTTCGGATAAGTAGCCGAGCACCGTTACCACAGGGCCATAGCGGTGGTGTATATACTGGAATATACAGCGCATTGCATCCGCTCTAATATTATTCGGGCATATTCTGGATTCGTTATAATATTTGCATAAATACATGCTCTGTTACGCGTGATTTCCTCCCGAGGAAACTTTCTATCCAGAGAAACAAGATGACTCCTGGCGACATGAATACGAAACGTACTGCACATGTTTAAACAGCGGCGTGAAGCGTTTATTTCAAATACAGTGCAAAGAAAGACAATCATACCGCTTAGTCTTCTCATATTTGTGCTCCTGCGCATTTCTCACCGAGTATACTATCTTCCACACAGATGTCATTTACTGTCTGCAAGGCGCATGCTAGCTCGCAAAACGACGCCCAGCGCAGTAGGTGACATGAAAAATTCAAAAACAAGGGTGGTCGTTGGAGCCTTCTGAACACCCCGTAAATATTAATTTTATTGCGATAGCGATTATATGGACCCTCTCGGCTGACTTTCGCCGTCACCGTCTTGTCCCGGATATCTACATGTATGTGTACCCATGAAGAAGGCACATAGAAAAATAAATTAGTAGAAAAAAATTCTAAAGCACCTCACTGGGGATTCGAACCAGCGACCCCTCGCTCTGCAGCTCGTTGCGCTGGAAAATACAGCCAAGCGCCATGCTTGTGCCGGTGTTATAACGGCGAGCTATTTATATGCACCATTTACGGTTTGCGGTTAGCATATCTCGGAGGAGCTTGACCGTGTTTTCTATCACACAGCGCTCGCACATTTTCTTTCAACTTGAAAACTGCCCTTAATACGCACACGAAAAGTGGCCCCTTTCCGTACACACTCATGATGTAGAAGAAGAAAAAAAAATGCCCCCCACCTCCCCGAAGGGAATCGTGAGGAAATGCGAATGCATTTCGCGCGCGCTTCACTCTATTTATATATGGTGGTTGTGGTTCGAAGAAGGAAAAGGCGCCTAATTTCTGCAGCCCGATCGGGAGCACGGCGCAGCGCCTGTTTTTTTTTTAGTTTTTTTTTCCTTTATCGCGGTAGCTCCGCTGAGCTCCCGCGATGCGAGCGCCCTCACGCGCCAGAGCGTGCTCCTCCTCTCCACTTTGCTAGGGGCGAGGATAAGCGCGCGCGCCCGCAGCTTTTGCTATGGGAGAGAGAGTGAGAGCGGAGAGATAACACCTGCCGGCGCGCGGACACCTCCTCAACCTATCCTCCTCCCCGCGGACAACGCCGGCCAACGCCGGACAACGCCGGACAACGCCGGACAACGCCGCCTGACATAACCCGACTAAGAAATGCATTCGCATTTAAAAAAGAACAGCGGGCACACTTTGCGTCAGACGTCACCGCGTGGCAGGAGACACAGAGTGGTAAATGCACGTGCCGCAGTTTAAAAGAAAAAATGCCCCCCACCTCCCCGAAGGGAATCGTGAGGAAATGCGATTGCATTTCGCGCGCGCTTCACTCCATTTATATATGGTGGTTGTGGTTCGAAGAAGGAAAAGGCGCCTAATTTCTGCAGCCCGGTCGGGAGCACGGCGCAGCGCCCGTTTTTTTTTTTTGCTTTTTGTTCTGTTTTTTCTTCTTTTTTTATTTATTTTTTTATTCTTTTTGTTCTTTTTTCCTTTTTTTTCTTTTTTTTTAATTTTTTAAAAATTTTTTTTTCATATATAGCTCCGCCGAGCTCCCGCGATGCGAGCGCCCTCACGCACTTGAAATGCATTCGCATTTAAAACTGGAGATGCGTAAAGCACGCAGCGATGGAGCGGTGTTTCCTACTAGAACATGCCAATCGCTGCTAATGGGCAATGAGAGACAGAAGACTCCGACTGGACACAGAGACCCGCAGTCGGCTTTTAGTTAACGCGCACGCTGCGAATTTTAAATGCGAATGCATTTCATAGTCGGGCTATGTCAGGCATCCGACGTTGGCGTTGGCGTTGTCCGCGGAGGAGGAGGAGGATGAGGATAGGTTGAGGAGGTGTACGCGCCGGCAGGTGTTAGATGTGAAGCATCTTATGGCGAAGCTTAATCCGGTGGTGGTGGTGTACGGCGTGACCGCCCTTACTGCGCATGCGCAAACCCTTTCAAAAAAAAAATAAAGATAAAAAACCTCCTCTCTCCCTCTCTCTCCCCTAGGCATCCCTCCCCGCGGCAACCACACCCTCACTGCGCATGCGCCTCCCCTCCTCTCTCCCCTGCTACGCTCCCCCCTCTCTCCTCTAGGCATCCCTGCCCGCGCCGTCCACACTCCCACTGCGCATGCGCGTCCCACCTCTCTTCTTCTCTCCTACGCTCCCCCTCTCTTCTCTAGGCATCTCTGCCCGCAGCGTCCACACTCCCCACTGCGCATGCGCACCCCACCTCTCTCTCATCTCCTACGCTCCCCCCCTCTCCCTCTCTCGCCTGGCGACGCCGACACAGGCAGCGTCTGCTAGCGAGTTTCTTGGTTGAAAAAACCGACTGCTCGCGCTGCACAACCGTTCACTGGCCACCCCGTATATATGTCAATGAATCTTGACCTCCAAGGTGGTGCCGGTGGGAGATTTCTCCTGTGCGTTGTTGAACAATAAAAATTCGCAGCGTGCGCGTTAACTAAAAGCGGTCTGCGGCGGAGCTCGGCGGAGCTATATATGAAAAAAAAATTAAAAAAAATAAATAAAAAAGTTAAAAAAAACAAGAAAAAGCAAAAAAAAGGCGCTGCGCCGTGCTCCCGACCGGGCTGCAGAAATTAGGCGCCTTTTCCTTCTTCAAACCACAACCACCATATATAAATGGAGTGAAGCGCGCGCGAAATGCATTCGCATTTCCTCACGATTCCCTTCGGGGAGGTGGGGGCTTTTTTTTATTGTTCAACAACGCACAGGAGAAATCTCCCACCGGCACCACCTTGGAGGTCAAGATCCATTGCCATATATACGGGATGGACAGTGAACGGTTGTGCAGCGCGAGCAGTCGGTTTTTTCAACCAAGAAACTCGCTAGCAGACGCTGCCTGCGCCGGCGTCGCGAGGCGAGAGAGGGGGGGTAGCGTAGGAGAGGAGAGAGAGGGGGGGGGACGCGCATGCGCAGTGGGGGGTGTGG
This sequence comes from Rhipicephalus appendiculatus, assembly GCA_030522465.1. Taxonomy (NCBI): domain Eukaryota; kingdom Metazoa; phylum Arthropoda; class Arachnida; order Ixodida; family Ixodidae; genus Rhipicephalus; species Rhipicephalus appendiculatus. The sequence goes on along the minus strand of JALIZH010008114.1, from coordinate 10,660 downwards.
ACGCTGTGGGCAGGGATGCCTAGAGGAGGGAGGGGGGAGCGTATTAGAGGAGAGAGAGGGGGGACGCGCATGCGCAGTGGGAGCGCGGGGAGGGATGCCTAGAGGAGAGCGAGTGGGAGCGTAGGAGGGGAGAGAGGAGGGGAGGCGCATGCGCAGTGAGGGTGTGGTTGCCGCGGGGAGGGATGCCTAGAGGAGAGAGAGGGAGAGAGGAGGTTTTTAAATGCGAATGCATTTCATAGTCGGGCTATGTCAGGCATCCGGCGTTGTCCGGCGTTGTCCAGCGTTGTCCGCGGAGGAGGAGGAGGGGGGAGGATAGGTTGAGGAGGTAAGCGCCGGCAGGTGTTGGATGTGAAGCATCTTATGGCGAAGCTTAATCCGGTGGTGGTGGTGGTGGGCGGCGTGACCACCCATACTGCGCATGCGCAAGCCCTTTAAAAAAAATATAAATAAAAAACCTCCTCTCTCCCTCTCTCTCCTCTAGGCATCCCTCCCCGCGGCAACCACACCCTCACTGCGCATGCGCCTCTCCTCCTCTCTCCCCTCCTACGCTCCCCCCCCTCTCTCTCCTCTAGGCATCCCTCCCCGCGCTCCCACTGCGCATGCGCGTCCCCCCCTCTCTCTCCTCTAATACGCTCCCCCCCTCCCTCCTCTAGGCATCCCTGCCCACAGCGTCCACACCCCCCACTGCGCATGCGCGTCCCCCCCCTCTCTCTCCTCTCCTACGCTACCCCCCTCTCTCGCCTCGCGACGCCGACGCAGGCAGCGTCTGCTAGCGAGTTTCTTGGTTGAAAAAACCGACTGCTCGCGCTGCACAACCGTTCACTGTCCATCCCGTATATATGGCAATGGATCTTGACCTCCAAGGTGGTGCCGGTGGGAGATTTCTCCTGTGCGTTGTTGAGAGCCTTGTGTTTCTGAAAACGCACTCCCCCCTCACTGCCCACCTCCTACTCTCTCTAACGAATCTGGAACTTAACGGTAAGCCGATCACCATCAAGCCATATGCCCCCCAATCCTCCCATATCATGCCTCGGCGTCATACACAACGTCGGGGGTCATTTCACATCTCCTCAGCTCTTGCATGACCTAGAATCTTTCACGGCTGACATACTCGCTGCTCGTATGATGGGCTCCACTGAATCCGTGCTCATAACATTTGCTGGAACCGTCATCCCTCGCTTTGTATATTTTAAACGCGTTTCTTTCCGATGCCGTCCACACAAACCTAAGCCCCCCTACTTGCACCCGGTGCCTTGCTATAGGGCACCGTGCTCACCAGTGCCCTCAGCACAGCGTTCCGGCCAAGTGCCGCCGCTGTGCAGCACCTCTACCCTCCGATCCTGCTGCTCACGTTTGCGCCCAACCCTGGTGCATCCATTGCCAAGTAAATACTCATCCCTCTCTCGACTCCACCTGTCCTTTCCTTCTTGCGAAGCAACGGGAGTGTGCCAAAGCTGCCTTTCTCCGTCGCACAGCCTTGCGCCGCGCCACCCAGCTATCCCCGCCCTCCTCTTCGGCGCATGAAATCCGTTCAACACCTGCAACAACCCCCCCCGGGCTCCTACGCCGCTAAAGTGAAAGGCGTGTCCCCGGTGTGCCCTTCTTCCTCTAACACACCTTCACCATCCGTGGGTAACGAGAGCCGCTCCTTCGATCTGCGCCTCGCAATGCTGGAGCGCAACCAGCGCGAGCAACAGCGCGTCTCAGATGAGTTACAGCAAAAAATACACGCACTGACGCAGGCCCTAGAAACCACCACCTCCACTCTCACTTCCCAACTCACGGAGCTAAATAAGCAACTCGCAGCGCTCACCGCCCCGACATCCGACTCCCATATAGCCAAATTGGCAGACATGGTGGAAGCCACCACCACCGCACACCACACTCGCTTAGTTCAACTGGAAACTTCGATTGTCCGGATTCTCACCACCCTCGAAACCCAATCCAAGCGATTGGAATCATTCAGTTCTATGCTCAACTCCCTGCAAGAATCGCTTCCCCCGGCAAAAAAGAAGGAACGCGCTCGTGCGAGCGCCTCCACTACTACAATAACTTAGATGGCGCGTGCAAAGGACCTCGATATTTTGCAATGGAACTGCCGCAACTTTCGCCATAATAGGACCCCTCTCCACCAATATCTTCTCACCCGCCCCTTCCTGCCCCATTTTCTTCTTCTCCAGGAGACTCGGACGGTCCGCACCGTCCCGGGCTACCGCGCCTACCATGCTACGACGGGCACGCCACTTGCGTCCATTTACGTGCGCAACGACGTTCTCGTCGAACCACTTGATGTCCCCTCCGCCCTCCTTAAATATTTAGTTGGTGTGGTCTATTACGAACCCTCTTCCCGTATCTCTCTCGCCCTGATTTCCTTTTACAATCCCCCCTGTCACATCCTATTTGTTCAATGCCCTTGGCAAATTCCTCCACTCGCTTCCATTGACAACCCATATCCTCCTTGGGGGTGACTTTAATGCACCTCACAGGCTCTGGGGCTACCCCCCAGACACTCAAACCTGGCCGCCTTCTGCACTGTCTTGCCCAGGAACGCCACTTAACCCTTCTTAACACGCCTGACACCCCTACTCGAGCGGGCACTGTCTCGCAGCGCTTCACTACACCCGATCTCACTTTCTCTCGGGGTTCACTTCTTTTTCAATGGCAGGTATCAGCCGAAACCTTTCTCAGTGACCACTTTCTCATACACATCACCGCCCCTCTATCCCACGTCACTCGGAAACGCCGCGTCGTTCACACTGACTGGGATGCATTCCGCACTGATCTCCTTTCTGCCTCCTTTGAAACTTATGACGACTGGACGTCGCGGATCTCGACAGCACTGAAATCCTGCAGCCGTCACGTTCGCTTTCGACTACCCATTCCTGACCCTGATCCTCACTTTCTCTGTTTATGGCGTCGTCATAAACGTTTGAAACGCTCCTTCCGCTCCCAGCCGCATAACGTCCAACTTTCATCCCGCATTGATGCTCTGCGGGCTGAAATAATTACTTATGGCGCATCACTTGAGCACTCAAGTTGGAACGCGCTGTGTGACAGCCTTGACTCCGCATTGCACTCGCGATCCACATGGTCTCTCTTTAGATCCCTCTTGGGTACTAAAGCTGCCCTTGCTCCCACCCTAGCAAAAGCGCTCACTCACGGGACTCCGTCTGACGTCTTTGACAATTTAGCATCTATGTATCTCCCGCCCCCCCTCACACCTTCCTACCCTGCTTACTGTGGGGATGCTAACCCAGACCTGGAACGCCCATTCACTCTCAGGGAGCTTGAAGCTGCCTTGGCCAGTCATTCTACCCGCTCAGCTCCCGGCGAGGATGAGATAACATATACTACCCTCCGCAATCTTCCCGACAACGCTAAGGAATTCCACTTACATACATTCAACGAAGCATGGCACAGCGGCTCTCTGCCGAGCTCTTGGACATCCTCTCTCATTTGCATGATTCCGAAGCCAGGCAAGCCTCCCTCTCTCTCTAACCTTCGCCCTATCTCTTTAACATCATGCGTTGGCAAGACCCTTGAGCGAATGGCCTTGACTCGCCTGTATGATTTTATTGAGGCGAAAGAGTTCCTCCCTCCTTCTCTTATCGGCTTTAGACGGCGAGTCTGTGCACAGGACATGTTCCTCGTTCTTCAGCACACTTTTCTGTCACCTTCTAGCAGCCAGATCCATGCTCTTGTAACCGTTGATGTCCGTAAGGCATTCGATGGTGTGTGTCACGACCACATTCTGGCTCAGCTCTCCTCCCTATCATGTGGTTCCCACATGTATTCTTATATACGATCGTTCCTTTGTAATCGAGTAGCTCGCTTCAGGGTCGATACTCATCTGTCCAACCCACACTTTCTCACTCGCGGCACTCCTCAAGGCGCCGTGCTATCTCCTACTCTTTTTAATATGGCTATGGCTCCTCTTGCCTCCCAACTATCCCAAGTTCCTCACCTCCACCATATTTTTTATGCCGACGACATCACTCTCTGGTGTACGTCTGGATCTCCCGGCGAAGTGCAAGACACTTTACAACGTGGCCTAGACCTCATTGCTTCCTTTCTTACTACTGCTGGCCTGTCTCCTGCTCCGGAGAAATCCGAGCTGCTTTTGCTCAATCGCTCTGCTTACCAGCGCTCACACAACGCCCTCATCTCCTTACATCTTGCTGGCTCTCCCATTCCTACCGTTCAGCAATGCAAAGTTCTTGGCTTCCCTTTGCATGCGACCAAGAACGCGCAGGCCCTCCATCACGCTGTCAGTACCTGCCACTCGGTAACTCATCTCCTGCGACGCGTTGTCACTCGGCAGTCGGGTCTCCATGAAGCTCATGCGTGCCGAGTTGCCCATGCGCTCGCCCTCAACAAGTTCCTGTACTTTGTGCCTTACGTTCAATTCACCCAAACACAACTTAAGACCCTCGAAACAGCTCTTCTAGGCCTATACAAGGCAGCTCTAAACCTCCCTATCACTACCTCTACCACTAAGCTCTTTGCCACAGGCCTCTTCCCTCCACTACGTTCTCTTATTTCTCTCCACCACGACTCTCAGATTGCCCGTCTTTCTCTTACCCGTCGGGGTCAATGGCTATTGGCGCAAGCGGGTATACCTCACATTCCAGTTACCACGTCGCCTTCTCCCGCGTGCACTCCTGCTTCCAACCTTCGTATTCCCCCCCCCTCCCGTCCAACACGTCCCCCGTTCTGCACGCCGGCCGTCGTCACGCAGCAGCGCAGCATCATTCCCCTCCTTTTTCTACACAGGGAGTCGCCTACACGGATGCCTCATTCATTGCGCCTCGTGGCTCCTGCGGCTACGCTATATATCATCCACACCTTTCGGCACCTGAAACCCACACCAGCGGGCCATACTTGCACCCGCCAAATGTACTGTCGCTCGAGGTCCTTTCCATTGTTCATGCATTACAGTCATTTCCGTCTCTACCTTCTGTACCCGAGTACACGATTTTCTCCGACTCTTACGCCGCCATTCGTCACATACAGAACCGCACGTTACCCCCTTCCCTAGAACAGGAGGTCGAGCTAGCGGTCTCTGCACTCCAACCTTCCACTGTTTTCCTCCGCTGGGTTCCTGGGCATTCAGGGATTGACGGCAATGAGCTGGCTCATCAGCTCGCCCGCGATATATTGCACCGGGCACCGTTCATTCCCTGGCCCACACCTTCGGAGGACGGTGGGGGGCTCCGTGAGGAACGACGGAATGATCTCACTGCGCCATACTATCAAGGAGGTATACCTCCAGCTCAGACTCGACAAGCGACTCTACCCTCCCCCTCATCCATCACTCACTGTGCTAGAGGCTAGAATTCTTCGGCACATACAATTGAATTGCCTGATCACGCCCTCTCGCCTTTTTCTCTATAAATACAGATCTGACCCCTGCTGTCCCAATTGCCCCTCCACATATGCCGACCTGTCACACTGCCTTTTCTACTGCCCAACTGCTCAGCAATCCAGCTTTTACCCTCCCCCCTCCCTTTTCATCACCACCTGGCTCGACTGGATCGGCGCCGAAGGAGAAGAAGAACAGCGTCGACTGGTCGCGCAGGCGGTCGAAATGCTCGGCCTTTAGTTTATGGCTGAAATAAAAGTCTATTACTACTACTAAAAATTCGCAGCGTGCGCTTTAACTAAAAGCCGACTGCGGGTCTCTGTGTCCAGTCGGAGTCTTCTGTCTCTCATTGCCCATTAGCAGCGATTGGCATGTTCCAGTAGGAAACACCACTCCATCGCTGCGTGCTTTACGCATCTCCAGTTTTAAATGCGAATGCATTTCAAGTGCGTGAGGGCGCTCGCATCGCGGGAGCTCGGCGGAGCTATATATGAAAAAAAAATTTTTTTAAATTAAAAAAAAGAAAAAAAAGGAAAAAAGAACAAAAAGAATAAAAAAATAAATAAAAAAAGAAGAAAAAACAGAACAAAAAGCAAAAAAAAAAAAACGGGCGCTGCGCCGTGCTCCCGACCGGGCTGCAGAAATTAGGCGCCTTTTCCTTCTTCGAACCACAACCACCATATATAAATGGAGTGAAGCGCGCGCGAAATGCATTCGCATTTCCTCACGATTCCCTTCGGGGAGGTGGGGGCATTTTGTTTTATTTATATTTTTCTAAAGGGCTTGCGCATGCGCAGTATGGGTGATCACGCCGCCCACCACCACCACCGGATTAAGCTTCGCCATAAGATGCTTCACATCCAACACCTGCCGGCGCTTACCTCCTCAACCTATCCTCCTCCTCCTCCTCCTCCGCGGACAACGCTGGACAACGCCGGACAACGCCGGATGCCTGACATAGCCCGACTATGAAATGCATTCGCATTTAAAAGAAATATCGACCAGCGTCGGCTTGTACATTGGGGACACTTGCAGCGCATTATTGAAACACAAAGACGTAACAACTGTGACAGTTGTTATTCATGCCTGTCCTGTGTATACCTATGCGTTATTTTCGAGCGTCCTTTGTGCTGCAGCCGCGCGCTGCAAGTATCGAGCTTTGTGTGACATTCTGAAATCTTTCTATCGCATTCATTGCTTCGCCCTGGTGGCGAAACAGACTTTTTCATTCCTTCACGCTTCCAGGTACTCATGAACTTCTGCCTTTTCTTTTAGATGTGAAGCATCTTATGGCGAAGCTTAATCCGGTGGTGGTGGTGGTGGTGGTGGTGGTGGTGTGCCGCGTGCCCACCCTTACTGCGCATGCGCAAACAGTAAAAAAAAATAAAAATAAAAAACCTCCTCTCCCCCTCTCTCTCCTCTAGGCATCCCTCCCCGCGGCAACCACACCCACACTGCGCATGCGCCTCCCTTCCTCTCTCCCCTCTTACACTCCCCCCTCTCTCCATCCCTGCCCGCGGCGTCTAACTCCCCCCTGCGCATGCGCGTCCCCCCCTCTCTCTCCTCTCCTACGCTCCCCCCCCTCTCTCCTCTACGCATCCCTGCCCACGGCGTTCACACTCCCACTGCGCATGCGTGTCACCCCCCTCTCTCTCCTCTCCTACGCTCCTCCCTCTCTCGCCTCGCGACGCCGACGCAGGCAGCGTCTGCTAGCGAGTTTCTTCGTTGAAAAAACCGACTGCTCGCGCTGCACAACCGTTCACTGGCCATCCCGTATATATAGCAATGGATCTTGACCTCCAAGGTGGTGCCGGTGGGAGTTTTCTCCTGTGCGTTGTTGAACAATAAAAATTCGCAGCGTGCGCGTTAACTAAAAGCGGAGTGCGAGTCTCTGTGCCCAGTCGGAGTCTTCTGTCTCTCATTGCCCATTAGCAGCGATTGGCATGTTCCAGTAGGAAAAACTGTTCCATCACTGCCTGCTTTGCGCCTCCCCAGTTTTCTCTCCTGCGCAACGCTGCGATGAGCGCCAGCGTCAACGCCGCCGCCAGTGTAAGCGTTAGCGCCAGCTGCTTCACATCTACACATGGTTCCCTTTAGCGGGAGATGGTCTAATTTTTTTGAATCGCCGCATTCACTGTATCAAATGAATATACTTGATGTTTTTTTTTTCTTTTTTTTTCAAGCAAACACACGCGCTAAGTTTGCATTCACTTTGCAAATTGGAGTAGCCTTGTACGTAAAGTATACATGCGATAGGAATGCTGACCAGGTGGCATAAATCCACTAGACCAACATTATTTGCCTCCTGAGGACTTTTTGCACTGTCCCTGAATAAATATGGTCTCAGTATATTGAATCTCCATATAGCCCAAGTGAAGACGCGCACAGAGAAGTCATCTGAATATGCGGCTGCATGTCCTATGCGCTTCAGTGGAACCTTTTAACTGCAACTTTTTTCTATACGATTCGAAAAGGGGGTGTCTAAGGCTCACAGAAAATCAATTAGCTAAAGGAATGCGCTGCACTCAATCGAAGCCTGTCTCAACTTTCAAAGCCCCTTTACTTTAAATTTCATGTCCCCAATGTTAGTATGCCCGCATCAATCTCCGTGCGCGCGATTCACCAGATTAGCGACGATGATTTCGCAGCACAACACCAACGCCTCTTAGGGTCGCCGTGCACGAGTTTTCTTCGTTGAATGTCATTTCGCTCATATTGTAAAGTTTGTTCGGGAGACAACGGATATGTGAGGAAAGGAGTATTTCAGATGAGCTGCCTGATAGGGTTTGCGTTGCGTCGCGTAGGCTTCACCATCGCCGTGTTCGGCCGATGACTTCAACACGTAGGGAATTTCTAAGGTCTGTATAGTCATCGACACAGTATTCAGCCATGTGTGATCCTTAAAGTGTGCATTAAGGATGTTGGCACTTGCTTGCGATTTGTATATTCTAGCTATCTACGACGTATTGATAATTAAGAACATATATGTCATTTCTTTATTTATGAACTCATGAAGTGGCTCGTAAGATTCTTTGATCGGGGAACAGTCAACGTATTCAACACGTTTTAGCCCGATTAGACAAAATGAGGTAGTACTTTTTAAGAAGAGGAGGGGAGTGGAGGTGGAGAAATACCTTATGGTGTGGCAGTATACTTTGCTTGCAAACACCAAAACTTTTAGATGCGAAGCATCTTATGCTCGGGGCTCTGTCCATCCCGCGTCCCCCCGTCCGCCGTCCCCCCGTCCCCCCGTCCGGCCACTTTCATGAAGTAGGGAAGCGCCCATTATGCGAACCAGAACACTGTAGTAATATGAAGGCCGTCAACCCTAACACAGTCATCAGAGTCATGGCCAAGAACACAGAGAGGCTGCTTAGCAATGGCTAGGCAGGTGGTGTCTGTCGCCCAGGTTGACCCCATTCCTTGAGTCATGGCCGAGAGCATAGAGAGGCTGCTTAGCAGTGGCTAGGCAGGTGGTGTCTGTCGCCCAGGTTGACCCCATTCCTTAATCTTGCTTGCATGTGTTTGGAGGGGGGCTTAGTCCGTCCTGCGTCCCACACCACCACAGCGCATGCGCGTGCCGTCCCCCCTCTCTCTCCTACGCTCACCCCCTTTCTCTCCTCTAGGAATCGTCTACTCTACGGAGCGGCCCCCCGCGTCCTCTCCCCCCTCTCTCCTCTAGGAATACTCTACTCTACGGAGCGGCTCCGGCGTCCCACATCCCCAGAGCGCATGCGCCTCCTCTCCCCCCTCTCCTACGGTCACCCCCGTCCTTTCCTCTAGGAATCCTCTACGGAATGACAGATGGTGTGACAGCTGCATACTCCGCTGGGGGGCACCACGGTAGTTCCGCGGTATGAAAATGACGGAGCGCGCGCACCTCATTCTCTCTCCTGCGCAGCGCCGCGATGAGCGCCCGGACCACTGCCGTGAAATGAGAGCGGCGACTTTCCTCCCGCTCAAGCTAATTATCCCCCCCGCTGCTTCGCATCCACACATGGTTCCCTTTAGCGGGAGATGGGGGGATTTTTTTTTCACACTTCGATGATCAGAGTTTCTACGAGGACAGCCACAATGAAAGCTGACAAAACAAATCATTCAGAGTAAATAAGGAATGCTTTTAATGTGCAAGCTAAATATTTGAAAAATTTTGGTATGGGTCCTACGCACAAAGCAGGTATTCCAATACCACTGCCATTGTCCCCGGGGACACCAGAATTGACATGAAATAAAATGTCAATTTCATTCAGTGGTGAAGGCCGTATTAGAATAACAGCGCTTCCAAGCAACTCCGTAAGCATATGACTTGATATCCTGAATGAATAATTCAGGTAATCACTTTAGATTCCATTTTGCGAAGGTCTGAAGGCGGTTTCCTATAAAATGTCTTCTTCGACAGCATTAAGTGGAAATTAAGGGTACGCGCAATTCAAGACAAAGTTGAAGGAACTTGTACTTTGTAGTTTGGTAACGACTTTGCGCAGCCCCCGGGGATACCATAGCGAAGATTACGTTAGATTACTTTGTCACGACGCTCACTCTCACCAGCGTCCTCCAATCAAGCCGCTGTTCTATGGTGCACAGGCACGGGAAGCGAGTGGGAGACTCAAAGTGGGACTGGAGCTGGGCCTCATCTCAGTCGGGCATCGCGGAAGACGAATGAAGTGCAGCTTCTCTACTTCCTGCGCTCTCGCCGGGATGACGTCTTTTTCCCTTCGGAGACCAACGCCGTGGTGGGCAATCTCGCAAACAACTCACGAAGCGTGGGGCTCTGCCTACCCGCACTACATACAACCTTTCGATCTAGCAGGCCTTTGTATCCAGGAAAATGTCGCAGCGTGAGTGCACTTCTTGCGATGTTACTCGACTGTTTGTGGGAGCGTATTTATTTCGGAAGAGTTCCCGAGATTGTTCTCTGTCTGAGTAATGAGAGCCACCAAACAGTCACGGCGAATGGGTTTTATTGTGATCAAGGTATACGGTGATATGTTGACAACATTGCTTTCGGTCGTTGCCATGAGTTATTACGCTGATATTTACGAAAGTGTTGTAGCCTGAAGAAGCCACTAATGACATGTGCTATATTTCATTCTTTCGTTTACACGTTCGAAAACATCGGTGCATTCCGTACTGAGACAGGCAGGCGCGTAATATTTGTAGAAAATACAGCGCTTCTCACACAATAGAAAAATGTAAGTTCCGGAGAATAGCCAGTAAAGATCACGTGGGATACAACACAACACCTTTCTAACTTCTTTTCTCCCCGACAAGATGAAGCCTGTTGATTGGGACGTTGTG